>VZQC01011341.1:2508252-2520937 GCA_009823505.1 Rhizomys pruinosus | reverse complement strand
AAACATCTGTGTCTATACCAAAGTAACCTACCATAACTATTAGTACTGTTTAAATACCTATATATCTAATTGCTTGTGCTTCATTAGTAGGATCAAAAGGTTATTCCTGGACAAACTGTCAGCCCATAAAAGGAAACAGCCAGAATTGACCAGAGTCCAAGACAACAGCTCCAGAGAAAGTAGACTGTTTTGCTTCTCGTTCACCAGTGCCCCTTTTCTAAGCCTAGGGAACAATCTAAGGAAGAGGGGGTGTGGTAGAATGTAAGGGCTGCGGTTGGAGTGAATGGTGAAACTACAGCAATATGGTCTGGACACTCATTTGATCAACTTGATTGAACATACAAGCCCCCCCTCCCCCCGCTGGATGGTGGGACCCATGGGCTGTGTGGATTTGGGCACAACTGCCTGTGAATTGGTTTTACATGAAGGATGCTTGTACGCAAAAATTATCACTTATTGCTAAAAATTTTTTAAAAGCTGAGAGAAAGATGCAGGACAGTTATGGCAGAATGCGTGATCTGGGATGGGGCGGGGTGGGGTGGGGGGAAGGAAAAGGGAAATATGCCTGAACTGAATTGGAAAATGATGTATGAAATACACAAAGCATCAATAAAAAAAAGAAGAGTCAATGTTGCCCCAACTGCAGCATGAGAACAGAGGAGGTAAACAGAACACTGTGTGTTGGAGTTGGAATTTTCCAGAAAGCAATCTCTAACATGGTTCAGGAGCCTAATTGGGAAATCTGTTTGGGATCCACATTTGTGGAAGAGGAGTAAAGTAAGACTGTGCAAAAGGAGAGCTAGCTTCAGTGTCACGCAGCAATCTCAGCTAAGCTGCCATGGTCTGAATAAGCATGACCCCTGAAAACTCATCTGCTGAAATGTCATCCAGTTAACTATTCCGCGAGGGTTCTACCCTTCCAATGGATTAGCTCCCTTAAATACCCTGGAGGAGCATGAACACCTGCTTTGCCATGCATTGATACATGGAATGAACTACCCACTAAGAGAAATGAGTCCTCCGTAGATAGCAAGTCTCTGGACACCATGATCTTGATCTTCTTAACCTCCAGAATGGTAAAGAACACATTTTTACCTTGTATAAGACATCTTGTTACGGTTCCCTGAATAAGCTAAGACATGCTCTAAGTGTACCTGATGAGATGGAGGTAGTTTTGGAGCTGTGACCAAAATTATCAGATCTTTATACCTTATCACTGGATATAATTGTCTTAAGATGGATGTCCTAGGATGGCTCTCACATAAGCTCCTTGTCTGCAGCTAAGGTAGAAATTGCCCATGGCTCATTCTCTCAGGAGCTATTACATCAAACTTTTTCCTAAAGCAGAATCTAAATACCATATCTCTACTCTAAGACAATCAGAAATCTATTTTAAAAATATAACATTCAGAAGTTACAAAGAAAAGATGGAGTGATAGTAGGTTGGTATCTTACACTGTATTGGAAGAATTAGAAGCTAGAACAACAACATAAAGGCAAGCAAACCAAAGCCATTTGAGTATAGATAGCTGTCAAGAGTATTCATGGACCAGAAGTATGGATATTAAGAAACCAGTTTTTACATAAGGATAAAGGTCATATGGTTCAAATGTGGCATGTGGGACAAGGAGGTTGCTGGGATGAACTCTCGACCTGAATCTAGGCAGGGTTGGAATATAGACCCAATCCATTTAGTGCAGAAAACCGAGATCCATTATCTTCACAGGGAAGTTAGCATGTAGTGAAAGCAAGTGGTTTCCAGGAAATAAGTAGGGATGTCAAAGATTTGGCTTACTATGCAAACTACTGCAGGATACAACAGGATGGTTCAAGGGGGGACCAATGAGATGGAAACAGAAGAAAAGTGGAGAACAAGGAGAAATATAATTTTGAGCCTGGTGACAGTTTCACACAACATTAGACAGAGTGGGATTATGAGAAAGGACAGAGATGTGAAGTATGGAGGAATAATGATTCTGTGATTTAGTGCTCAAGGGGTTTGAATCTCAAGAGGTTGAATGACAAGAGTATTGACTTGTTCTCTGGACATTTATAAGCATTAAGCATAGCAGTTAGTCAACTCTGTGTTACTGTGCCTGAGCTAACTTACAAATATAAAAAGGAAGTGTTTATTTTGGCTCCTAGTTTCAGAGATTTCACTTCAGGCTTGGTTGGCTCCATCATTTTGGGTCTGGGTCTGGGAAGAGAACAAGGAAGCTGCTCACCTCATAGGGCAGACAGGAAGCAAAGAGCAGAAGGGTGTCCAAGGCTCCAGTATTTCCTTCAAGGGCACTAACTTCCTCCCACTAGGTCCCATCCCTTAAAGGGTTGACCATCTATAGTGGTATGGGATGTAAATATAGAAGTATCACTAAGGTTGGTATGCCAATCTGTAATTCCAGCACTTTGGAGGCAGAGGCAGGCAGGAGGGTAAAAAATCTGAATGCAGCCTGGACTACATAGTGATCCCTGTCTAAAACATCACCAAACACCTCAAAGTCCCATGTGCTAAAAGCCCAATTTTAAGATTTGAGTTTCTTTGGTGTTGCTTCAGCAGATGAGAGGTCTTGGAAGGCATCAAAGGGTGGCAGCCACCACTGTCTGGCATCATATCTGTCCTCCAATATTTGCCCTCTCCTTTCCTATTTTGTTCTACTAATTTAAAACTATTAACTGAGTTATTAGTTCCATGTAATCCTCCTAGGGCTTGATGATCATCAGATAAATGAAGCATTCCCTGTCCTTCAGATGCCCCCAACAAAATCAGTAGAGTTATTTTTAATTCATAAAAGTGCTGTAAGACAGTTATGCGAATGAACACTCACAACCTGGAATAAATCAGAGCCAGTCAAATACCCACTGCTGATGAGGAAAGATTTTAATAAAAGTCGAGAAATATCCCTGGGCACCATTCACGTATTTCCTATGATTTCTGCTCGCTGCTGTCAGGTGTAACACTGCTAAGATATTAAGGGAGGAAAGGTGGTGAAATGCAGTTGGTGACAGCTTTTTAGAAAAAAAACCCACCTGCATAATTGTTGTTCTACCACTGAAACATCAGTGTGTGAGTGCAGAAGTTGCCTCTTGTCTCAACACCTGCTTTCTGGTCAGACTTCCTCTCAGCAGGTGACCAGTGAGGATCACTTGTCCTGTATGGAGGCCAGATGCTTCCCGTCTCCTTGTGAATCACACCAGCACCATCCTCCCCCTCCCCCCTGCACTGCTGTCCTCCCATCATATGACAAGTGTTGACATGACAATCCAATCTGAGGGCTTGTTTGGGGACCACCATAAAACGGGACCTACCTGTTTTCTACCTGTGATTCACAATTACTGTTCACCAAAACTCTGTTCTCACTATTATACAAATGCTCTAGCCCAACAACCTGACAAGAAGTTCAGGCTTTACCAGCATTATTATTGTTAAGTTTCTATAATAAGCCATGGATAGAGTATGGTTTATGGATTTAGGTGTATACCAAAAGACCTGGATATAGTTAACAGATAATTATAGAACTTTTTCTCATCATTAGAAGAATCCTGGTAAGTATAAATCAAATACTATTTACACTGTTATTGAATGTATATTAATATTTAACATAGAGGAACCCAACATTCATTAACAAAATAATGACACAAAGATAATCAATTCTGAAACTTAAGTTCTATGTTTACATTTCACTTACTAAATATTTGTGTGGGTAGCAAGATCCGTTTCAGATTCCCAGTCTCTATATGTCACATATCTGCTTTTCCAGGATTCCTTTGGATCCAATATGCAGTGTCTAAATAATTTACCTTCTTTTTATCATTTTTTAATGTTTTTGAGTGTACTGTCTGCATGCAGGTTTGTGCACCCATGTCATGCAATGCTGCGGAGGTCAGAAGAGGCCATCGGATTCCCCTGAAACTGGAGTTAAAGATAGTTCTTAGCCGCCATGTGGGTACTGGGAATCGAACCCGGGTCCTCTACAAGAGCGGTCAGCGCTCTTAACCGCTGAGCCATCTTTCCAGCCCCCTAAATAATTTACCTTCTTAAAAAATGTAGGCAGAGTTAGTTTCTATTGCTTTCAAGCAAAGAACTCAGATATTACAGACTTCTTCCAAGAGAGGCTAGAAACCTAGTGGGGAGAAAAATGCTGACATTATGTGTACAAAGAACTTTCAAATATGAATTCCAAAGCATGTCTTCAGGGGCGATATTACAATTTCAGTCTGTGTGTGTGTGTGTGTGTGTGTGTGTGTGTGTGTGTGTGTGTGTTTCTTACTACACTGTACATTTGGCTTTACTGAGCTTAGGTATCTAGCTTTAATAAAATGTAGAGAAGTTCTCTTCTCATTACTGACTATATGCCTTTAAGAGGTTTTAAGGAAACATAGTAGGTTTGCATTTCTCTTTGGAGTAGGAGTGAGACATGATAACCAGGGAGTGTCTGGTCTCTGATAGACACATATTAGGGCTTCAACAAATGCTAGCTTCCTTCACTATTGCTTCATCCATTGATGCCTTAGCAAAGCATGTCTACCACCTTCAGATTTTTCTCCAGTTATTAGTCTGGCCCTACTCTGGGAACATTTGCCATCATTTCTTAAACATTTTATTTAAAAATTGGAAAACAATCATATTATTATCTAAAGTGAAATATGATTCTTCTCAACAAGGGCAGCTAATACATGCATAATCCAATCCATAGGTTCAGGGCACAAAAGATGTAATTATATATTTTCTAAAATCAACCTCATTTTTAATATTCAATTCTGTCAGTGTCTGGCATGTGGTAGGAATCCATTAAGTGTTGAATGAATGAACTTTGTAGAGTAAAACTCAGGCAAGCAAGTCCAACTCCACACCTATTGCATGAATACTCTCTGACACTGACAATTCATTTAAACCACCCTGAGAGTTTTAGTGGCTTTTACAAAATTTTAGTGACATCTTACTCAAATTGTGTTCAGTAAGAAGAATCCTCCTATTTCAAGATGCCCTATTGTCAGACTACAAATTATAATTGTTTTCAGAAAAAAAGATCACTGCTTTTCCCTTTCTCTTTCTTATCCTCTGAATCTTTGAAAGAAAATGAGGAGAGAACTTCTCCAATAGGGAATAAGGCAGAGATCAAGGGAAAGCAACATCCTAAAGTTATTTTGAAAAGGAGCTTCTGCCACAATCTTTTCTTACTTTTATACAATGTGACAGAAAACTGGGTCAACTGCTTATGTGGACTGAGAGCTGGGTTTTCTTTCAGAAGTACGATTCACTCCAACAATGTAAGGTCAAAGAGTAAGCCTAGGACACTGCACTGCTATTGTACCAGTGCCTCGGATATTCTACTCCCAGTCCTAGCTCTCTACTGGACAGGGTGATGCCATATGACTTTAGTCTTTAGCCTTTGGCAGATTTGCATTTGAAGATACTTAGTCATAATGGTAATCCATGCCTTGCTGATCTGAAAATATTAACTAACAACAAAGCAAACTAATTTCAGGATAATTTATAGAAAACTTTCCCACAATCACCACTGTGTGGCTCAGTTCTAGGCTCTTAAAAATATTTACAAATTGCATGTTCCACCTACATCTCCACTTCAATTCAATAGAAATTAAAGTCTCTTTTCAGGTTTATTCCAAACAGACTGAGAGGAATGATTTCAGATTTGAAGTGTCAAAAACTAAGTTTGCAATATACCTAAGACTTCCAGGTCATACCCTGGAAACTCATTTTTCTTTGAGATGCAATAAGGACTCACATCATCCTAAAATCACTTCTGTGACACAGACTCCAAGAGATGGCACTTGCCCTCAGAAACAAGAAACTCTACTCAATCTTTTGTTGACTATCCTCTGAATGTTTCTGAACTTACACTTGTTTCCGTATCTATCCCTGAAAAGGAGTTGCAAGGATAAGATGTAGAGAATATCATAGATGAGAAGTTCTCAATTTCAAGGGTGATGTTTTTCAAATTTGAAAATATCTAGACTTTGTCCTAGATAAAATAAATTCCAGAGTTTCAAATTCTTTGAGCTTTTTCTTTAAGTCAGTTTACAAAGTAGGTAATCAGAGTTTTGTAAACATGAGAGGACTCTGTACATTCTCTCAAGCTATTATTCTTTGTAAACCACCTATTTCCTAGTTTGTAACACAGTGTTAAGATGATTGATTGAACAAATAGGTTTATAGTGGTTGAAGAAAACAACACTTACCCAACTGAACCAACTACAAATCATCATTTTCAAGCATTAAATCTTTTGCCTGTTGCCAAAATAAGATAAATAAAAAAGGTCATACGCCCACAATTCTTAATGTCAACACAGAGGGAAGTAGGTGAATTTTGCATCACTAAAATGCTGCTGTTTTTCTTAGAAACAATTCTAAACCCCAAAGCTTCTGTGATGGCAACTATGGATATGATATGTCATTCCTCCTTTCTGGGTAACTTCCAACAATGTTTACAACAATACAAACATATCCTTCATCCTTAATATACTTATAACTGAAGAAGAAAAAAGCACAGTGTACTGCTATCAAGACAGAACATCGATCTTGAAATGCTACTGAAGTAGCTCGTGGTTTCAGCCTCCTCACACAAAAGAGTTTTTGAGCAAATTCCATTCACTTTCATTAGATACCTGTATTTTCAGGTTGTGCAACAAAGATGAACAAACTATAACACAGGCATGATGTGTTTTATTTTAAAGTTAGAAATAAGAAGAGTAGGCAGAAATAGATAACAACTCTGTGGTTTAGGCATGGAAGGTACAGGTAACAGGCCCTAGAGGTGAAAGAATGAGTGTGATGAGATGTTTGGAGTTTACAGAGGAGAATGACTGCCCAGACAGATATGAGAGCTGCCCAGTGGAAAACCAGTCATTCTCACAGTAAAGAGCTTTGGGTGTGGACACCATGGAAAGCACTAGCAAGATCCACCCATGCACCATTCACTGAACTGTGAATAGCAGCCATTGAAACCCAAGGGGAGGAGCTATAGGTCAGTCACCAGAAATGGGAGGTGAAACAGGACACATTTTAGAAATGGCATGAGTTACCGACACCTTTGGTTACTCACATCTTCAAAAAGAAGGCAGACATTTTGCTCCCTTTTCAAAGTCCTCTGATATTTAACCATTTGGGTTAAAAGGATGGTGGGACCCATGAGCTGTGTGGGTTTGGGCACAACTGCTCGGAAATTGATTTTACATGAAGGATGCTTGTACTCACAGACTATCACCTACTGTTTAAAAAAAAAAAAACAGAGAAAGACGCAGAAAAGTTATGGCAGAATGCATGATCTGGGACGGGTAGGGGTGGGGTGGGGGGAAGGGAAGGGGATATATGCCTGAACTGAATTGGAAAATGATGTATGAAATACACAAAACATCAATAAAAAAAAAAATCTACCAAATGTTACAGGTAAGGCAGAATGATTTTTTTCCCCACACAACTTTTTTCACTTTTAAAAATATTTTTTTATTATTTTAATTTTATGTGTGAGTGCTGTGCCTTCATGCGTGTAAGTGTACCTATGACAAGCAAAGGCCGTGGATTTTCCTGGAACTGAGGTTATGAACGGTTTAGCCACCATGTGGGCACTGGGAATCAAACCTGGGTTCTCTGCAAGAGCAGCCAGTGTTCTTGACTGCTGAGTCATCGCCCTAGCCCAACTTTTTTCAATTTAAAGATGGCTATCTATCAAACTCAAGGTCAGTATGGCCTGGTAGAGTTCTGGCTTTGGAGTCAGACATGTCTGGGTGTACCATAGGAATCTTGGAAGCTTGTCAGCGCTTTACATTTCTGTTTTCCCACCTGTATTATGTTCCTGAGTTTTCCAGCACTTTGACAAAATACCTAAGGTATCAACTTATAAGGAAAAAAGATTTGTTTGGGCTTATTGTTTGCCCATGGACCACTGCACAGTTGCTTTGGAGCCCGTGTTGAGGTAGCAATATTATGGCAGAGCTCATGGTAGAAGAAGCATTGGAAAACAATGATCTAACATCCTCCCAGCAGACTCTCTTCTAAAGGTTTCCCCATTGCTCCATAGTACTGTGGGGTGCGGAGGACCAAGCCTTTAACACTCTGGCCTTTGGAGGACACTTACCTGAAGCACAACATGTATTATGGCTGCTATAAAAATTAAATAACATGCTGTGAACACAGTGTCTGGGGCATGGTGCCATGACATAATAATTGGTGCCTCTGTTATTGTTATTTTTACTGGCAGTCTCTTGGAATAATATTGCTTTAGCACCAATACGAGCCACCTCATTATAAATCCCTCCAACTAAGCTCAGTGGTAAGTAGATTGGGTTTTGGGAAGCAAACAGCACCATGGGAGGCTCTAACATATATTAAGAAGAGAAGCCTCAGGGTCCAGAAGATAAGTAGGAGGACCCTTGTCCAAATTTACCTACTCTAAATGAGACTGTCTGCCCCTTAACAAACAGGCAAAGCTACCCACAGCTACCCACAAGGTTAGAGGTGTTCTCATAAAATCCTGGCAGTGCTTGTAGAGACGGGCCTCTTCCAACCTGGCAGCAGGCTATGTTGGGAATTGTTTACCTCAGTTATTCTGCCCACTCTCTCTCCCTAGCCTCTGCAAAGGCATTTAATAAAGCCTTGTGCCTTAAGTACTGTAGAAACAGCTTTATTGGCAGGATCTCAGAATATTTATTCCCCCCAGAAACACTTCATTAAACAACTTTAGCTATTTATTCAACCTTGAATCTTAGGAGAAAAGTAGATGTTAAGGTGAAAGTCCCCTAATGGGAATATCAGAGCTGATTTCCCAAGAATGAGGGATTTCTTTGGACTAGAGAAAGGAAATGCCCCAGGCCTCTGTTCCATTATGGGAATCATGTTTTTGGATGAAAATGTTATACAGGAGATCCTCCAGGGTTTTCACAGCGCGAAGTTCTATAATTTCTATTTTGAAGAACATGCTAGCCTTACTAACTAGAGAATAGCTGGAAATCTGTTAGAGATGAAAATGTGTTTATCATTTCTTGAGTAAATTCTGTATTTCCCAAATGCTTATCTCATGCCATAACAGGTCATCCTCATTAAATTCCAGGACAGGGTTTCATTTTTTCTTTACCTGGGTGGACTGGAATCATCAAACTCTAATTCCAAACTTCATGAAAGGTAACTTGCGAGTTTAAGTCATTGCTAGCCATGAGATCTGTACATCCCTGGCCTTACTTACTAATTGAAATGTACTGTTGTGTACTCTTTTATGCATAGAATTGTGCTCATTTCTTTGAAGAATTTTACACTGCATGAACTTCAGGAATTTCATAATATTTTTGGTAGAGGGAAAGTGACAGAAATTAGCACATTAAACTAGAGCAAACAGCAGAAGCAAAACATTGAAATTAAACTCTTGGGGCTAGAGCGATGGCTCAGCAGTTAAGAACACTGACTGTTGGCTGTTTTGGCAAAGGACCTAGGCTTGGTTCCCAGCACCCACATGGCAACTGATATATCTATAGCCCCAGTTCCATGGAATCCAAAACCCTCTTCTGGCATATGTGGGCATTGCATGATACAGGTATACTTACATACATGCAAGCAAAACATTCATACAAATAAAATAAAATTTAAATTTAAATTGTGTGTCCTGGGCTTAAATTTCTGCTGTGCAACTTAATTCTTGTGATGGTAATTTATTTTCTTGCTTCAGTTTTCTCAGCTCTGTAATAGAAGTGAAGTTTGTGGAGGAGATGTGCTATTGAACACGGTGACATACACGGGAAAGTGTATCAATACTTTCAAAGCAGAATCAGATATTAAAACTACTAGATTAGGAGTCTGTGTGCAAGGGGCTCAGGCTGGGGTCTGGCTGAGACCACCTGAAGCACAGGAGCCCGGACCTCGCTCCAGAGAGGTAGTTCTTAGGGTAGAGTGCTTCTTGGACTGCTGGATATTTGATTTGCCGGTTCGAAGCAGGGGAGCCGTGAGCCAGCCTGCTTGGGTCCAAACCCAAAACCCTCATAGGGTGTGGCTGCCTGGGCGGAGCTGCCCTCTGCTCTTGCAGCCGGCACCGGCACCATTGTGAGTCTATGCGCAGGGGGCTCAGGCTGGGGTCTGGCTGAGACCACCTGAAGCACAGGAGCCCGGACTTCATTCCAGAGAGGTACCCGGGCAAAGTCAGTAATATCCGGCCCCCCCCCCCGCCCACCAACTGGAATTGAGGAAAGAGCCTCCAAGTGGATTTTTTTTTTTCTGGAGAACCCTCAGAACAGGAAGGGAAGAGTGGCTTACACTACCAATATCCAATATATAAACAAAATTCAAAGCCTGAAACCTAGACAAGTCAACACTCCATAAACAAGGAGGGGTGGGGGAAGCGAGGCGCCTGGAAGGAGCAAACAAACAAGCCTCAAACTAGTCGAAGATAGACATTTGGTGATTGCAGCAATCTGTAACACAGGCAAAAGAAGAAAAAAAAAAAAAAAAAAGTAAACCCCCAAGCCTGGGACACCGGTGATACGCGGTTCTCAGGTGTCGCTCTTTTGTCTGTAGATCAGTTCAGACTGATACTGCATAGACCTACCACCTCTAGCCCTTCTTAAGGAACTCCCATCCCCTTCGCATGGATACCGAGCCTTTGGAGAGCAGAATTTGCATGAACAGGTGTCTTATTCAGGGATAAGTACTCTATGTTGGCAGTTTTGAGTTCTGTGTTATAATCCCATCTTGTTAAATGGAATAACTTCTTTTTTTTTTTTTTTTTTTTTTTTTTTTTTTTTTTTTTTTTGGTCTTTTCAGAGGACAGGGTTCTCCCTGTAGCCCCACTGCACCTGGAAAACTCATACTGAGTAGACCAGGCGGCCTTCAAACTCACAAATATCCCTGCCTGCCTCTGCTCCTACATTAACTAAGGATTAAGCATGTGCCACCTCATGCCCAGCATAAATAAACTTCTTTGGTGAGAGTTAAGACATGCATTAATCTATGGGTAAGACAAGAAGTTTTTAAGAGTCTATTTAATATGATAACTAAATCTTTCTTTCTTTACCAGGCTTCCCTAGTACGACCCAAGTTAACTTGGAAAAAAGCTCACACGCCTGCACTATCTGTACACCAGGCTGGCCGTTGAACTCACAGAGATCATACACCTGCTACTGCTTCCCAAGTGCTAGGTTAAACGCTGTGCACCACCACGATAGCCCTGGCATGAGAACTATTTTATATAGAAAGAACTATTAGTTTAAATGATCCTGTGAACTAGTCTAAGCTCGGGTCTGGTAGTGTATACAAAAACACACCGGGTATGGGCTTCATCTTAGAAAGCAGAACTTAAATCCAATGAAAGCAGCGGTTATCTCCACAATGTTTGTGCCACTATTGCAGCAGTGGGCATATATTGTCAGGCCAATTGTTACCATAGTTCACATGACTCCCCACTGAGAAATGGCGATAATTATTTTTTCAAGTAATTTGCATAGCACCTTCCACCACTACAAAAGCTAGCCAGTAGAGAGGTGGTCTGAAAATGCTGCACCACGCTTGATTGTCCCTTGTTCCGATTTTAATAGTCCATACATTATGGTCTTCAGCAATGAAGATTGGCCTACCACCTCCAGCTTCTGGGGTAACAAGAGCAGGCCATAGGCAGCATGTATTAGAGTCAACAGGACAAGCCGCTCACCCCATAATAACTGGCTACAGATTAAGAGGTGGTTTCCTGGCATTTCAGTTAGTTTTGTTTATTTTTATAGCCTAATGATGTCCTGTAAAAGGTGCCAATGTGCAAAATTAATTTCATAATTTGGGAGTTTTAAGAGCTTATTAGGACATATTATCTATTGTGTATGTGTACCAAATTCATTATCTATTCATGCTATTGATGGACGATCCTGGTTGTTCCAGTCCTGGTGACTATGAAAAAACACATACTTTCTGTACTAAGGAATATATTCTCTGGTATATGGACAGAAAGTGGTAACTGGCTGATCACTATGTGTTAAACTGTCAATTTCAAAACTGTTCGAATGGAAGTACCCACACTAATTACATTAGTGGTTCTGGGAGATTAACCTTACACCTGCTTGTTTCTCTTGGCCCAAGAAGGAGGAATAAGGATTCTCGTTTTCCATCTGTCTTCTAAATCCTCAACAGCATTTGTCATTTTTTTTTGTAGCTTGCCATTATATGGGAAGGAGGTTAAAGATGAAACTCAGTTTCCGAAACGCAGGTGGCTTCGTACATACCCATTTCCTTGTGACTAGAAATTTTGAATACATTTTCTTAAATTTTCAAGCCTATTTTGTGTTTCTCCGTCTTTAGAGAGAACATCCCTGTTCGGCTTATTGCCCTACTTTAATTTGGGTTTTGGTTTTTTTTATTTTTTTTTTTTTTTTTTTTTTTTTTTTTTTTTTTTTTTTTTTTTTTTTTTTTTTTTTTTTTTTTTTTTATTTGTTTTATTTTTTTTCTTTTCTATTTTGTAGGGTTGCGCTTCCAACTGGTTACCATCAAGTGGGGAGTGAGCCTGGCACTTTGATGTGCAGAAGCTGTGTTTTGGGTGGCCCATTGGGAATTGTTGGATGGTGTTGAGAACTACTCGCTTGCCCTAATAGCAAAGCCATCGTTCAAAGAAGATCTTTACGTCTCTTTGTCTCAAGTTCCAAATGTTTAATTTATTTATTTATTATTTATCGATTTATTTATTTTTGAGGTAAGATCTCA
>VZQC01011341.1:2452857-2503921 GCA_009823505.1 Rhizomys pruinosus | reverse complement strand
TTATAGAGGTAATCTCTTATAAAACCGGTAAAACTGCCTTCTTTAATTGACTAATTGACGTAGGAACTGTGAAAAGGATTATTCTCTATTCAGAACAAAATATAATACTAAAGTCTCCTTAAGCTGTGCACTTAAGCAAAATATATCAACACAGGAGAGCTCTGATATCAGCAATGGATTATTCTACCAAGGAGATGTTGGCCAGGGGAGCCAAGCCCCCCCCCAAAGGTAAAAGGCTTCTTGCCTTTAAACTGGGATACCTGCAAGAAGAGAGGCAATAAGGTCCTGCTGTTGAAGACCTGATGTAAGCATGGGAAAGATGTATTGAGACCACACTTGCAAGTGTACAGTTGATCTCTGGAATACCAGAGAGTGTTACCAAAGGCCACTAAACTAATAAAGCAAATATAGGTCTTCTTGAGGCAAGCAAGTCTCCTCCATCAGCACCAGCTACACCTCACCTGCCTGGAAATACTGTGCAGCAGTGGCAGCCATATGTCTGTATATCCCAAATCTAATTGGCTATTGGCTCTCTCCTTGGAGGAATAATTCACAGCTGATGCCACAAGCTTACATCCTCTAGTGGTTAGGAGATGTTATAAGCCACAGTAAGACCCTGTCACATTTTACAGAAAAAATGTAACTCATAGATTAACATACCATCCAAATATCTGTGTCTATACCAAAGTAACCTACAATAACAATTAGTACTGTTTAAATACCTATATATCTAACTGCCTGTACTTCATTAGTAGGACTGAAAGGTTATTCCTGGACAAACTGTCGGGCCATGAAAGGAAACAGCCAGAATTGACCAGAGTCCAAAATGACAGCTCCAGAGAAAGTAGACTGGCTTCTCATCACCTGTTCCCCTTTTCTAAGCCTAGGGAACAATCTGCAGAAGAGGGGGCATGGTAGAGTGTAAGGGCTGTGATTGGGGTGAATGGATATAGACTGCACACTTATTTGATCAACTTGATTGAACATACAAGCCCCCCAGGTGTATGGTGGGAGCCTTGGGCTGTGTGGGTTTGGGCACAACTGCTTGAAAATTGGTTTTACATTGAGGATGCTTGTACTCATAAATTATTACTTATTGTTAAAAAAATGAAAAAATAAATAAATAAATATTTTTAAATAAAAAAACTACTAGATTAATCAACAATATCAAGCTTAACAAGACATTGTACTTCAGTGTACAATGTCTGGACACTGTAGCCAAAAGTCTGTGAAAACAAATTCATCATCCTGGATTCCTTACTGTATTTAATCATGCTCTTATGATTTTGATATTGAAATTCTCAGATAGAACCAAAATATTCTTGAGAATGTGTGGTTCACTCCTAAACATCACATTATTTGTTCAAACTAGTGTTAATTAATTATGAACCTCATCCCAAGACAACAGTTTCAGAAGATCCCCAAGCAAAAACCTAGGGAGAACAATCGCATTAAACGTATGACTTTGTCCTGTGAATTTTACTTTATTTCAGGCACTTTATTTGAAAACCAAGGTCTTGCTTTTTCAGATCTAGAGTCATCAAGGGTCGTGACCAAATTCCGAATGAGACCCTCGTGTTATCCATGCCGACTGCACCTGGATGCATTTACACAAATGACTCCATTTGCTCAAATTGAGTGATTAGGCAGCTGACTACAAGAGCAGCAAGCACAAGAGCTTATTAGCTCATCAGCAAAATGCTGCTCTGACCTGACAGACACAGCTCATGGTCTGAATTCTTTTCACTTTTCAAATAATCCTGTATATTTATTCTTGTCTTCGATTTTCAAGGCATATTCTGGTTTTTAGCTTATCAAATAAAATTTCTCCCTGAAGTGCTTCTTCTCTATAAAGTTTTCATAGTTTCAAGTCTAAAAAAACCTAGAGAAAATAATCAATTTCTCACAAACCCCAGTGTTCTGTATATCCGTATGTGTTCATACAGGAGTGTGCATGTGCACACTTTTCTGAATATCCATATGTGCGCATACAGGAGTGTGCATGTGCACATTTTTCTGTATATCCGTATGTGCGCATACAGGAGTATGTGCACACTTTTCTGTATATCCGTATGTGCGCATACAGGAGTATGTGCACACTTTTCTGTATATCCGTATGTGCGCATACAGGAGTGTGCATGTGCACATTTTTCTGTATATCCGTATGTGTGCATACAGGAGTGTGTATGTGCACACTTTTCTGTATACCCGTATGTGCGCATACAGGAGTGTGCATGTGCACATTTTTCTGTATATCCATATGTGCACACACAGGAGTGTGCATGTACACACTTTTCTGATATCCGTATGTGCACATACAGGAGTGTGCATGTGCACGCTTTTCTGTATATCCATGTGCGCATACAGGAGTATGCATGTGCACATTTTTCTGTATATCCATGTGCGCATACAGGAGTGTGCATGTGCACACTTTTACAGTTGGATCTTGTTACTTAAGATGGATCTTACTACTTTCTCATTCTCTTACTTTTCAGACTAAAAAAACTTGGAACCAGAATAGTTAATGCCTGCACTTAGTTCTCAGTTGGGAATTTGCCTTTCTATTGGCTGGGTCACATCTGTTCCTGTGACATCACTGCCTGAGCATTTTCTTAGGAAGACAAAGATAAAATAGGTAAGACAGAAAGTGAAAAATATGTGAACAATTTTCTGAAATAACGTGTGAGTTTTTCCTTCTCACCTTTTAACAATATAGATAACTTTGAAATGTGACATCATTTCACTGTTAAAAAAGTTTAGCAGTTAGTGAAACTAGCTGTCAGGCTTCACAGAGGTGTAGGTTAGTACAATGTTAAATACAGATGCCATGGCATATGATGGAGCATTGCAAATCCACCACAAATTGAAAATACACTGAATTGGAAATCCATTTAATACACTTAGCCACCCAAATACCATAGCTTAGTAACAGAGCGTCAAGGGAATACCACAGTTTAGAAATGGAGCACCCTGCAGAGGGGTGGTGTTTTTTTCTGGTGGTCACATGACCTGGAGAAAAGCTACCTCCTGGCTCCATCCCCAGTAAAAGGCTAATTTTTAAATTCTAGGAACCTATTGCACTGGATGTATTCAGCTTTTACACCAATATAGAGTTGAAAAACCTTGTCAAGCATCACAAGTTGCAATGTGATTCTAGCCTTTATTTTGCCATGTAGACACTTTAAAACAGCTACAATTGCCGGGCGTGGTGACGCACTTGGGAGGCAGAGGCAGGCGGATCTTTGTGAGTTCAAGGCCAGCCTGGTCTACAGAATGAGTTCCAGGACAGCTGGGGCTACAGGGAGACCCTGTCTCGAAAAGACCAAAAAAAAAAAATAATAATAACCAGCTATAATTCTCTAATACCATAATTCATGAAAAAAGACATTCTAAATTTATTTTTTTTATTTTTATTGATGCTTTGTGTATTTCATACATCATTTTCCAATTCAGTTCAGGCATATATCCCCTTCCCTTCCCCCTACCCCACCCCTACCCATCCCAGATCATGCATTCTGCTGTAACTTTTCTGCATCTTTCTCTGTTTTTTTGTTTTGTTTTGTTTTGTTTTCATTTTTTTTAACAATAAGTGATAGTTTGTGAGTACAAGCATCCTTCATGTAAAACCAATTTGCAAGCAGTTGTGCCCAAACCCACACAGCTCATGGGTCCCACCATTCAGCGGGGGGGGGGGGGCTTGTATGTTCAATCAAGTTGATCAAATGAGTGTCCAGTCTATATTGTTGTAGTTTCACCATTCACCCTAATTGCAGCCCTTACATTCTACCGTGCCCCCTCTTCTGCAGATTGTTCCCTAGGCTTAGAAAAGGGGCACAGGTAGATGAGAAGCAAAACAGTCTACTTTCTCTGGAGCTGTTGTCTTGGTCTCTAGTCAATTCTGGCTGTTTTCTTTCATGGGCTGCCAGCTTGTCCAGGCATAACCTTTCGATCCTACTAATGAAGCACATGCAATTAGATATATAGGTATTTAAACAGTATAATAAATTCAGACAATGTACTCATACACATAAAATAAAAATATTTAAATTATATATATTACAGAGGTTGGGGCTGGAAAGATGGCTCACTGGTTAAGAATACCTGCTATTCTTCCAGAGGACCCAGGTTCTCAGCACCCACATGGTGGCTAACAACCATATGTAACTACAGGTCCAGGGGATGAGACATCCTCTTCTGGCCTCCAGGGGCATTGCATACATGCAGGCAAAACACTAATGTACATGAAATTAAACAAATTATAATAAATAAAATATTTATAAAAAGAATTACAGATGCAAATGCATATATTCATTTATGATTTATGAGATTATAGACATATATTTGAAATAAGAAGTACTGGTGTGCAGGAAAATGTGTTTACAGGGAAATACATGTCATTGAAGATCATTGTATTTAGCCAAATAAAGTAGACTTAGAAAGACAAAAAAAAAGACATTCTATTTCATTTCCCTAAAATAGATTTCAGAATAAAGTTTTCATAAACTAAATCAATTTAGTTTTCTGTAAAACTGTGTAGACAAATTTTATGTAAACATGTTTTTCTCAGTGATAAATCAGGAATAAACTCAGTTTTTTCATATGATAAACCAAGACCTCTCTAGAACTTTGGCTTAGGACTTAAGTGGATGGTCATATTTCTTTCATAACATACAACAGTTCCAGTGTCAGATAGGTAGATTCTTAGGCAAACCTAGTGAGAAGGCAGAGACAATTACTGTTTGCAAAATACCTCATGTCTTGAAGGACAAAGAACAGAAAAAAGGGATCTAAAAGGCATTATTTTATATTTCAGAAAACTAACAAAATTGTGTGCTGTGTTTCCACCCTTCTTCTGCAGTGATCCCTGAGTCTTGGGAGTAGAGGATGTGATATAAGTGTCACACTTGGGCATGAAGAACCCAGCAGTCTTTTATTCTCTGTGAGTTGACCAGTTGTGAGTTTCTGTGTTAATCAGCATCTGTTGTAAGAAGCAGCTTCTCTTGTGACACTTGAGAGATGCACTAATCTATTGATATAACAATTAAATCATTAAGAGTTAGTTTAAGGGGCTGGCGAGATGGCTCAGCAGTCAAGAACATAGGCTGCTCTTGCAGAGGACTTAGCTTTGGTTACTCACTCCCACATGGTGGCTAACAATGGTCTGTAGTAATTCCAGTTCCAGGTGATCTGACATCCTCTTTTGGTCTCTGTTGGCATTGCACAATTTACATACATGCAGGTCAACCAGTCATAAACGTAAAGATAAATAAACATTTTAAATAATCCATTTAATTCTATGTCCATTTAGGAAAATGACAGAAGTAGGTTCTCCCCTATGGCCTGTGACCTGTCTAGTCACAGGTTCTTGGCCTTGATAACAGTGCCAGGTATAGAATCTATCTTGTGAAGCAGGTCCTAAGAGTCATGGGTGGTGGATGACTACAAAAAAATTGCTCTTCAGCCCACAGGGCAGTTGCACATGTAAACTCAGAGCAGTTGTGACAGAAGGTAAACAACCTAAGCGAGCTCAAGCCAGAAAAAAATTCCAGTATATAGGTAGGGGAGATGGGCAAGAAGCCCCAGCCCTGTCTGAGAAAGTATTGGCAGCTAACAGCTTCTGGGACAGACAAAGCCAGTTTTCTTCAAGAGTGTGGCACTGGGTAGGCTGACCAGACTCCAGGAAATGGACCCATGCCAAAAAGCATGTAGGGACACATATTAGGCTTGATTGGTCTTTAAAAAATAATAAGAGGACATGAAGTTATTGAGTGTAGTAACGCAGGGTAAGAATGGGGAAGGGGCCTGAATATGATAAAAATATATTGTATGGAACTCTCAAAGGATCAATAAATTTAAAAAGAATGCATGCCAAAAGCGATGAAAGAGGTCCTGATAAGGCTGGGAGGGCAGCTTGGGAGAAAGGATGCACAGGGCCTGAGATCAATGCATCCATTTTTCTGAGCCTATAATGGTATTTATTATTGTTGTGTGTATGTGTGTGTCATGTGTATATAAATGCATGCACACCTGAGCTATGGCTCCCATGTGGAAATTAGAGGACAACTTTTTGGAATCAGTTCTCTCCTTCCACTGTGTGTGTTTTAGAGATGGAATTCAGGTCATTAAGCTTGAATGCCCAGTGCCTTTACCCATGGAGCAATCTCACCAGCCCAAGCCACTACCATGTCTAACACAATAGAAGAAGAAGCACCAGGTCACTTATAATGTTATTGTGTAACTATTAATTCATATGTTATTAAACTCGTAGAGAAGAGATGTTTTCCTGCTATCTTGTTAGATTTATACCTGCGTGTGTGTGTGTGTGTGCCTGTGACTTGCTCATTTTTTTTAAATGCATCCTAAACTTTAACATTAATGCTATATAATATTCCATTGAGCTGGGTGTGGTGGTGCACAACTTTAATCCTAGCACTTGGGAGGCAGAGGCAGGCAGATCTCTGTGAGTTCAAGGCCAGCCTGGTCTACAGAGTGAGCTCAGGCCAGCTGATACTAAAGGGAGACCCTGTCTCAAAAATACAAAAAAATTCCATTGAATATATTAACAAGTCCTCCATTGATTCACGTTTATGTGAAGATCTTTATGAATATTATCTTTTTTTCAAAGTGGCTTCCTAAGAAATAGGACTGTGCATCAATAGGTACGAACAATAAAACAGATTCTTTCTTTAAAATATTTTATTTATCATTTTTATTTTATGTGTATGAATGTATTGTTTGCACGTATTTAAGTGCATTTGTGTTATGCAATGCCCCCAGCAGTCATAAGAGGGTGTTGGAACCCATGGAACAAGAGTTATGAATGGCTGTTAACCTCTGTATGGGTGGTAGGAACCGAACCCATGTCCTCTGCCAGAGCAGCCCATGTTCTTAACAGCTGAGCCATCTCTATAGACCCAAATATTTCTTTATATACATATTTAGTTAATTAGTTAGTTAGTTAGTTCAATTTCTCTGAGAAATCCCATACCAAGGTATTGGAACACTGCTTTAGTGCTCTAACACTGAATAGTATCAACCACCATTAAATGAACCACCATAACCTACATCTATAAATAAGATCAGGCTTAAAAGAATTAGCAGGTATTTGAGAGAATAAATTTGTACAGATGAGAACAATGAAGAAAATAAGTAGAACAACCAACACTGAAGAAAATGGATGTAATTTAAAGGCTAGAAGGGGAGTCTTAAAATTTTTTGTTCATATCCCGAGAGAAATAAGAGAAGATACTGAAAACATAAAACCAAGTAAAGGCTGCTGTCAAAAGAGAGCTATTATAGAAAAAGACATTCTTGGTAATTAAAAAATGTGATTGCCAGGATGAAAAATTTAATAGGAGTTCTGAGAGATTCAACTGCAAAAATCTCCTAAGACATAGAGCAAAGGAATAAAGGTAGACATTCTTAGCAAACAGCTTTTGACTCTGGCCCATCTTATCATGAAAAATAGCAATCTGGATTTCAGAAACTGAGGTAGAAGAGAAATAATGAGAAACCAGAGGAAAATGGAAGAATCCAAACTGTCTCTACCAAATCAGGGAGTCGAGAGAGTTGTCAAACTAAAGAAGAGAACCCTGTATATGTTACTCAGAAAGATTACAACCAGGAACACCAAAACTTCAGGTAATTATCAAAACTTGAAGGTGTGGTTGAGCAGTTTTCCTTTGATGTATCAATCAAAGATGTCACTCATGAGTCTTGAAGAATTAAAGGTAGCTCATAGTATTCATTGCTATGGATGAACTGTGAGGAGCTGTAAGCCTGCTCATAAAGGGTTAACTCTGAAATAGCTTCAGAACTGTTCTCTAAAAGTGCAGGCATGCAGAGAAGCCTCCTGCCTGCACACCTGATGTTCCGAAGGAAGCTTATCGCAAGCAAACAGTTTCTGCCAGTGCAAGCAGCCCGCTTGATAAACTTTTAACTTTTTACAAGAGTTACCCTCTACCCCCTCCCCTCTTCCTGCTTCTTCCTGCCTCATTGCCCTATAAATTGTACGTTTACCCTACAATAAATAGAGACCTCGACAAAGAGCTTGCCTGGTCTCGTTTCTCTCTCTCGCTTATCTTACAGGTTTTGGGGTCCCCCTCGGGTACCTGTCGTTACATGTCCCTGCAGGCAGGGTCATATTGGCGCCCGACGTAGGGGCTTGAGGTAAGAGACCCCTCTACCAGACAAGGAGCAAGGAGGTCCAGCTGGACGATATCATAAAGAGAGGACGCTTTGCCACCCACGGAGCGCAGATCCTCGGGAAAAAGAGAGGATGCTTCGCCACCCACGGAGCACAGATCCTCAGGAAAAAGAGGTGAGTAGTTCCTTGTCTAACTATTAAAGATGGGCAATTCACTGTCTAAGAAAGAAAAGTTTATTCAGCACTTCAAGACAGCTTTCAGGGAGAGAGGAATTCGGGTTAAAGAAAAAAGATTTAACTAAATTTTTTATATTCATAGGGGATACATGTCCCTGGGTGGTCCTTGATGGGCCCTCAATTCACCCCAAAACATGGAAAAAGGTAAAGCAAAATCTTGACTGCATCATGCAGACTAAGATAGCATTCCTGTCCAGACTTTTACTTATTGGACTGTTATTAATGAGACAATTCAGAACCCCCTCTCCCCCGCGCGCACTTGCTGCGGGCTCCATCCCCAATCGCCCTAAGCCAGACACCCCAGGCACCACCTGTCAGTCCCCCAAAGAGATCCATTTCCTCTGCCCTATAAAGCAGCTCCCCCTTTTTTGCGGCCAAACTTGGCGCTGCTGGAGTCCGAGAGTCTTAACTTCTCCAGCAGGTGACTGGCTTTCTCCCCTAAGCACTCCATGCCCTCCCAAGCCAGCCCCCTGCAGCGTATCTGCGGCTGCCCCTCTGCCAGAGTACCAGCTCGAGTCCCCCAGGGGCGCGGGATATGCCAAGGAGCTCACTGGGCAGCCCAGGTGCCCAGCGCTCACCATCTCGCAACATCTCCCAGCAGGACAGGCTGAGCTCACCCCACAAGCCACTGTTCCCTTATTTCAGTTACCCGATCCCATTCCAAAACCACCGAGAAAGATTTTAACGAGGCTATGCCTCCAAACTCTGATAAGGGAGAGACAGAACCAGAGGGAAAGACCGGGTAAGTGGATAGCCAGGAAAAAAGAGGGACCTGTGGGTCTTGGAGACCAGTTTGATAAGCTAAAATCTCTACAAGATGGGAAATTACACTTTCAAGGAAGCTATGTTCCAGGAGGAATTGTTTTGTGATGTATGGCATGTGTTTGTTGACTGTGTGCTATGGTTTGCCGTGGCTGTTGCATTTCAAGTTGTGACATGGAGAAAGTTTAACATCTCCAAATCAGTAAAGGCATGGGCTAAGGATGAACGCAGAGGGAATTCTCCTATTGACTGGTGGTGAGCCTGTGGGTGGCACTGATGGAGATTTGGCCTGTGTGCCAGAGACCCTTTCTCTGATAGGCTTTGAGAAGCTTGCATTCTCTTGTGGGTTTTCACCCACTCGGAGGGACACGATTATGCAGCCCATGAGTGCTGGTTTGGCTTCCCTGGATTGGGGCCATCTGTTGCTTCCCCAACCTTCCCAGGTGGCGGGTATTCAGAGAAATTGTGAGAGGAGCCCCTCCTCTCCCATCAATTGCCTTCTAGAGGTTTTAAAATGTGGTTAAAATTTGCCCTACAGCCTGGGGTCCTGGCTTCCCCTTCTGGCCACAGTTCAGGTGGGGAAGGTCACAGAGGCTGGAAGGACAGGCATGCCCGCGGAACATTTTGCAGCAAACATTCCATAGAGGTGTTCCTAAAGGCTAGTCTTACAGACTGTGGACCTCCACCCTACCAAGTTGTATCAATTAAGTAATTCAAATCCATCTCAGCATGTTTAACTTAAAGTCTAAAAGAATTTACAGGCCTTGAAGTTCTAACAAAACAAACTTGGTCTGATAAATTGTTTTTTTTTTTTAAGAAACATAAGTTGTCGTCCCCAGGCTATAGAGTAGGCTGGTCTGTTCCAGTCCAGGTGGCCGCCCCAAAGACGGGCAACTTCCTCTCCCCTCTTACCAACCTAAGACAGGAGCCCTGAGGACGACAGGGTGTCCAGAGACGGGTAAGGAAGAGGGTCTTGTAGAGGTCGAACCTAAGACAGGGACGGCCACATAATCGGCTGATGGTGCCACTCTACCTGGATATCTCCATGAGCTTTCTTAATGTAAAGAAGGGGGATATGTGAGGATCTGTAAGCCTGCTCATAAAGGGTTAACTCTGAAATAGCTTCAGAGCTGTTCTCTAAAAGTGCAGGCGTGCAGAGAAGCCTCCTGCCTGCACACCTGATGTTCCGGAGGAAGCTTATCTCAAGCAAACAGTTTCTGCCGGTGCAAGCAGCCCACGGAGGAAGCTTATCGCAAGCAAACAGTTTCTGCTGGTGCAAGCAGCACGCTTGATAAACTTTTAACTTTTTACAAGAGTTAGACTCTACCCCCTCCCCTCTTCCTGCTTCTTCCCACCTCATTGCCCTATAAATTGTACACTTACCCTACAATAAATTGAGACCTCGACAAAGAGCTTGCCTGGTCTCGTTTCCCTCTCTCGCTTATCTTACAGGTTTTGGGGTCCCCCTCGGGTACCTGTCGTTACATGTCCCTGCAGGCAGGGTCAATGAACTGCATTTTTCCAAGATAAAGTGACACACCAAGCTGTTCTTAGCATACGAATGTTTGCTATGCTATGTAGAAGCACCTGACTAGATCCAGATCGGGAGGCAGCAGGCAGAAAGCTGTAGGCTAGCCTCCGAAGCCTTTCTTCTCTGATAATTTTCAAGAGACTCTTGGTGGGATGGTGGGAAGGCATTAGAAGAGCGTATGTCTGATTCATAGTGTGTTCCAGAGGAATAGAGCAGGAGGGTGAAAGAAAAGACAGGGACACACAGAGAAGCCTCTTCAGTGCATGGGTGGAAGCAAAGTGGACCTGACAATGGAAAGAAAGGACAGACAAGTAGGAACTAGGATAGGTTAGGCTAGAACCATGGATGAAAGCCCTTGAACACCGCCAGAAGATTTTAATTATTTTAATTAGTTTTCTGTTCACAGGAAAACAGAAACAATACAAAATGACAATAACCAAACAAAGCAAAAAAAAAAAAATCAACAAAAGGGGGGAATTTCCATTTCTTATTGTGGTAAAATAAAGAATCAATCTCTTTTTTTTTTCTTTTTTCCCTTCTCTCTTTCTTTTCTTTCTTCTTTTCCTGCTCTTTCAGGGCTACCAGAAGGATATGTGTTTACTGGCTAGTCCAGGAAGCCTTGAGCCAGAAGATTTTAACTACAGGCTCAGTTGTCAAATATTCTCAAAGAAGCCAGGCATATTGGCACATGCCTTTAATCCCAGCTCCCAGGAGGCAGAGGCAGGCAGATCTCTTTGAGATTGATGATAGCTTAGTCTACATAGTAATTTCTAAGACATCTGGGGCTATGGGGAAACAATGACTCAAAAAAATTTGAAGAAGGTTGAAGTTGGGGGAGTTAGTTTAGTGATCCAGAATTTAAAATTAAAAATAAAAATTCCAGATGTGGTAGTATATGATAGTAATCTCAGTAGTCCACAGGCTGATGTAAGAGTGACATGAGCTCTAGACCAGCCAGGGATATATATATATATATATTTTCTCAAGACCACATCTGAAGAAAACCAAACCCCAACAGATTTTTGAAGACAGCCACCTGCCAAATTCAACAGATATAATACTTTAAGAAAAAAGTCATCTAGCTTCTCTCAATCATATTATTTCTTTCAGAATAACCTGTCAACCCTTTCCCTGCCCCAAAGAGGCCAATCTTTCTTCCTAAGCCATTATAGACCATAAAACCATTCAACCCTTACAATATTCATTCAGTCACACGTATGTACTCTGTGAATTATGCCTCTGAAGAAAGAAAAAAATCTGCTTCTAACAAATATCTGTTGACTGCCTACATGAAACTACTATGCCAGTAGTTTAATTTAATCAGATGGTGCTCTAGAAACATTTTCAGGAGACAAAAGTATTTAGTAATTAGATCAGGAATTTTTGGCTTAATAGCTGTATGACCTTGAACAGTCTACCTAACCACTTGTAGCCTGAGTTTCCTCATTTTCAAAATGAAGACTGTATTGATACCACAGTATAGAGAAATTGGGAGCGCAATGGTAAAGTACACAGACAACACTTAGCTAGTCCACTGTTATTTAATTACTTTAGGCCACTATTCTATCCACTGTAAAAAGAGAGTGCGCATTTAGATGAACAGACCATGCTGATGTGAACATACAAAGTGATAAAATACCACATAGCTTCGTGCATAAAATACTCTCCGACTACTACCTACTCCCCCGCCCCACTCCATTAGACTTTCCACAGTCCGGCAGTCCTAATTCCAATAGGACTGGTTGCCATGTTCCTCATGCCCTCTGCCATCTAGCGGTGCGCTCTACCTCCTCCAGACTTCCCTTAAGCAGCGGCTTTTTCATGGTTCCTCCTTTGCTGAAGAAATGGATACTACAAGACTACTGAAAGGAAAGTGTTACACCACATCTCAGTATCAGTACTGTGTCCCTTTTATTGTCCTTGGAAGAAGAACCTTGAAATGGTCAGTCACTGCTGACCTCTGCTGCCTGGCAGGGCCCAGGGAACTGTGGGCAAAAGCAGGGAAACTGCCCTGGAAACATCCGTCCTGCCCAGGCTCAGATTCTAACAATCCAAGCGTTTGTTTCTCCCTTGGCTGTGTTTACTCAGCTGTAGACAGCGTTTCCTTCAGCAAAATCAGCCTGAATACTAATGAAAGAGCAACAGAACAGCAAGGTGCAAAGACTAGGGCCTTCCTCACTTTGGGTAGTGTTGAAGGGCTGATGTGTGACAGGGAGCCAAGAGAGAGGATTACCTGGGCTGTCAGGAATGTGCCTGGGGCTGCCTAGAGGGCCTGCTTGCTCCTGTGGCATTCTTGTATTACTGAACTAGAGAAGGAATCTTAGTATTGAAGAAGAAAATGGGAATGGATGAGAAAATACACCAAGAACAATGGGAAGTCCAAAAGAAAAATCTTCTAGTCACCAAAATTATATTACAGAATTTCTGGTAATCTTGTCCCTTAGGTTCGAAACAATAATATTGGTCCCGTACCATTCTTAACTATGTTGCCTGAAATTCAGTCTGAAAGCATGGAATGGAGAAATGAAAGAAAGTTTCCTTTTCCTCAATGAGATTGAATTCTGCTTTCAAGAGTAGCATGCCACATTTGTTAATATCTTACAATAACAATAACAATAAAATGTTTTTATTTTCATAAATTTTGTTTAGAGGAACTCATCTAATCTACTTTTAGTAGATAGGTGGGTCAAGAGCACCATGTAAAAAGAGTATATAATACACAGGTATAATTTTTCCACTTGTAGTGTTCCAGATAGAATTAATGGTACAGTACATTGTATTTTTTAGGGTGACAGTAGGCCATGCAACATGAAGATCTCTACAGCATGAAATACTCACAATGGGCCCAGATAAAATTAAGATGGCAATTAAACATCTGACAGCAATAATTTTGTAGGTTTTGCATGATTTAAGGACTACCACACAGTCTGGTAGTCATCTAGTGGTTGGAAATTAACTTTAAACTCTCTGGCAACCATATCTAATGAGTTCCAAACAGTTCCAAATGGCTCTAAACACAGGAGCTTCACGGGCCTAGGAATATTAGAAAAGAAAGACTTCATGCTCAGAAATCAATGCACTGAGCCTCACTGCATATTTTCTAAAAGATGAGACCCATGCGATCACTCATTTATTTCTTCAGCATATTATCCTGTGGTTATACACAGACATGAGAATTCAGTACATCAAAATCTGTTGACTGAGACTCTAGCATTCTGAGTCTTACATGTGCATTCTAAAATAATTGGATCATTTCAATTATATGTATTTCTTTTTTAATACTTTTATTGATGAATTGTATATTTCATTCATTATCTTTCAGTCCAATTTAGACACATTCCCCTCTCCCTGCCCCTATCCCACCCCTGTTCATGTCTTCTGCCATACATGTCTTGCATCTTTCTCTCAGTCTTTCCAAAGTTTTTCACTGCAGAGGCTTGTTGTTTCAGGCAGAGTTTAACTGTATCATTCAGTTCTTTAACCCAGGCTTTATGTTGTTTTCTTTTTTCCCTCCCCTTTGTATTGCTCCAACATATGCCTATATAATCATCACATATGCATCAAAATTATGACCTCTGAGAGTAAACTATATGTTAATTCCAAAATATGTTTAGGAATTCACATTTTCCCCCTTTAATTTTATATTATTCTAAAATATGAATACATACCCTCCACCCATATACAGTAATTACAGAGTCTGAAAATAAGTGGTAGGTCAATTCTAGAACCCATTAAGAGATTTACATTATAACAACACAGTTGCTTTCAGATAAAAAGAAACATAACAATAATGTTGTTCAGCTTGCCTTTCAACTGGGGATTTGGTGTTAGCATCCATAACTGAGGGAGACTATTCCTGGTTTGTTTTCTGGGACTGTGTTACTTCACTTAGCATAATATGTATTTCTCTTTTAAGAAACATTTTATTGATTCAAGATGTTTATATAATGAATTTTGATTTTATTCAGACCTCGTCCCCATCTCCACCCTTATCCTACCGCCCCCTCAACCCTTCACCCCCTACTTTGTGTCTTCTATTTGCAAATGAAAAACCCAATCCAGATACATAATGTATCTCTGCTGGGTACTGAAGAAATCCTTTCTCATTAGAGTGTCAGTAATCTATAATTCTTATACTCAGGTGTGCCAAAGTAAGGGCCCACTCTCTTTTGTACCTGGTTTGGAGTCAGGATATGCCCAGGTTCCTAGGAATGGAATTTTCACTCTTAATTTCTGTTTTTCTTACATACCACTTAGAAATGTCAGGTAGAGATTTCTTTTTCTCAGCCGTCAGATATGCTTGGTTTTCTTCATTAAAGTTAGTTGTTTGCACTCTTCGCATCCTGGTTACACCGTGGCTATTTCTGGTCCTCACTCTGCACATGACCCCACTGTAGACCTAGGCATTCTCCAACAGGACGATTCCCCTCGGGGTTTCACTGTGGGTAAAAACAGCAGCTAGGTCCTCACCGCGGGCATCCGTGCTCACAGCCCTCCAATCCAAGATTCTCTGCTTGACAGTTGGGAGGCTTCGCAGCTTCACACAACAGCTCTATATTCTGAAGTTGTAGCCTTCTCGGATTCCTAATGTTGAGGACTAAAGCCAAGTCTTGACACCACTGGGTGGTGATTATGGTTGGCTGACCATGGGTGCCAAAGGACACATGAGTGGCCAGTCCACCTCAGCTCTGCCCTGTGAGGTGTGCATGGGTGGCCAGTTAGCTTCACCTTCTTGGCTTCCTAGTTATCCCTCTTACTTCCCATGTCCTGAGTTCAGAATTTTGAGATCAATATAGAATCCTCAAGGTTCTTAATAAAACGAAGCCTGTAGTAGTGTTCCCAGGTCCCTGTGCTGAGAGTCACCGCCTCTGACATTTTGGCTCCATTTTCTTTCTTCCTTACTTGCCACATCCTTTGTTCAAAAATTTGAGATCAACATAGAACACTTGTGCTCAGATAAATATTCATCTTGTGTGATAAGGTTCCTTATATGGTCCACCAGAGGATGCATTCAGTCTCTAGAGAGCCCATGCCCTGGGCCCCAAGGCCAGCTGCCTGGTGGCTTCATTCCACAGCCACCATCTTTTTTTGTGTGTCTTCCCTCAATTATATGTGTTTCATTCCTATGTTTCACTACATTTTCTTGAGTTTTATGAGTGTGAGGGTTTCTTAGATAGAATTAGAACATTCAGCACCTTATAAAAGTGTTTGCTGGGGCTGGAGAGATGGCCTAGCAGTTAAGAGCACTGACTGCTCTTGCAGAGGACTCAGGTTCAATTCCCAGCACCCACATGACAGCTGAGAACCATCTGTAACTCCAATTCCAGGAGAACTCCAGTTCCAGGAGGATCCGATGCCCTCTTCTGACCTCTGCGGCATTGCACACCACGGGTGCACAGACCTGCACGCAGACAGTACATTCATACACATAGAAAATAAATAAATAAATAAATAAATAAATAAATAAATAAATAAATAAATAATAAAAAAAATAAAAGTGTTTGCTAAGCCACATGTGTTCAACCTTCCCTTTGAGATTTTTTTTTGGTAGTTTTGAGTCTCCCTGTAGCCCCAGTTGGCCTGGAACTCACAATGTAGACCAGGCCAGCCTTCAAGTCACAGAGATCTGCCTGCCTCTGCCTCCTAAGCGCTGGGATTAAAGGTGTGTGCCACAACACCTGGCCTCCTTTGAGATTTATGATTTATGGTCTACTTAATTACATGACTGATGTACTTTACAGATTAAGTGAAATCAATTGCCTCAATATTTTGACCTTAGCCCTTCATATCTGGCATGTTCTGGGTAATATGTCAATTCTCTTTTATGTCTTAGTATATATTATTATGTCATTATCAAATCTTGGTCCATCAATCACACTAGTGTTGTCTTAGAGAAATGAAAGAAACTGTTAAGGTTCAGTGCTAATGAAGGAGGTGTGAAGTTAGGGGCCATATAAATGTAGAGGTAGGCAGATTCTTATTTCCTAAAATAAAAAGTAACTGGGACTCAGATGACAAATGCTGCGTGCTCTCTTATTTTTGGATCCTAACTCCAAATCTTTAGATTCATCTCTAATCTGAAGCAACCACAGGATCCAGGAAAGTAGAAATGGACTGTGGGGGGACAGGAGATAGGTGCAGAGGAACTAGAGGGGGGGCAGTAGGACAAGGCACCACCAAGGAGAAAATGGGAAAGAGGGAGGGGGAGGTGGATTTGAACTGGGGAGGTGGGAGGGAGGATGATACAGACAGGAAGGAGGAAAGGGAGGTGAAGAACACTAACATTGTCTGAAAAAGCCATAAGGAAACATTATTTTATAAGTTTACTCAAAATATATTCTCTCTCTCTCTCTCTCTCTCTCTCTCTCTCTCTCTCTCTCTTTACCAAAAATTCCCAGTGCCAATTGGGCGTGGTGGCACATGCCTTTAATTGCACTCAAGTGGCAGAGACAGGCAAACTTCAGAGTTCGAGACTAGCCTGAGCTACACAATGAGACTCTGTCTCAAAAAAACAAAACAGAAGAAGCATTTCAGTGTGACATGGGAAACCTCCCTGTGAGTAGTTGGTCAGGATAGTTTGAGAGACTCTCCACACAATATAGCTACTGCCATTGCCTTGATTACCTTTCAGAACTTGAATATAAGACCCTATTCCTGAAGACACCACACACTTTGGACACAGGACTTGTGGAAGAATCAAGCAGGAGCTTACCTGAAAGCCTTCTCTCTGAGGACATCTTTCAGTGTCAGAAGCTGCTATGCAAACTACCAAGGGAGAAGAGCAATCAATAGTCCTACCCATTGGTAAAGCCACAACAACTGGCCAGCCCAACTAGATATCCCTGATAGTGCAATAGGACTTTTCTCTTGGGGATAGCCAAGAGCTATTTAATTGAACTTAAGGCCCACTCAATAAGAGGGAATTCATGTTTGGTACTATAAACCTACCCAAATACCAGAGGCTGGAGACATCCTTCCTCCTGGAGCAGAACCTCTACTGCCACTTTTCTAAGCCAATATAATTTCTATTTGTATTCTAAATACTTACCTTTATTTCCACAAGTAAGTGTAGCTCTCACCACTGATCACAGAAGCTTCTTTTTGCAACAGATGGAGACTATCCACAACTGATCAAAATGTAAAGAATAAGGGGGCTGGAGAGATGGCTCAGCAGTTAAGAGCACTGGCTACTCTCTCAGAGTACCCAGGTTTGATTCCCAGCATCCACATAGTAGCTAACAACCATCTGTAACTCCAATTCTAGGGAATCCAATGCCCTCTTCCAACGTCCATGAGCATTGCGCAACATAGGTGCTCTTACATATGGAGGCAATACACTCACTCATACACATAAAATGAAAATAATAAAATATTTTATGTGTATCAATGTACTGTCTGCATGTAGGTCTGTGTACCCATGTCATGGCAGTGCTGCGGAGGTCAGAAGAGGGTGTAGGATTCCCCCAGAACTGGAATCAACGACAGTTCTCAGGTGCCATGTGGGTGCTGGGGATCGAACCCGGGTCCTCTGCAAGAGCAGTCGGCACTCTTAACCGCTAGGCCATCTCTCCAGCCCCTAAAATATATATTTTTAAAAGCAAAGAACAAGTGACCATGGTGTGCCCAACCCCAACTGACACATCTACAATGCAAGCCCTACAACTAAGGCTCAGGGAACATAAAGGAAGAGTGGACAGAGAGATTTGGAGAGCCAGCGGACCAGATACCTGCTGCTGCTATACAGTATTTTCCAGACAGGACAGGGAAGTCCCAACAACACGGTCTGCATAATGACAGCACCAGCTGAAATGCTAGTGTGGCTGGGGGAAATCTCCCGCCTCTAATGAAGCATCAACAGCTGGTGAGGGAGGGACAATCAGTTTTCTCCAGGGACGAGTTTCCTGATAGGTATTAGGTTATAAAAAGGCATGGAACCCCAATAAAAGGTACATGAGGCTTAGGTCTCTCCAGGAACATGCTTTACTTCCATGTGGGACTGCCAGTGTAAGCCGCCTACAGACACGTGATGGGACTGGACAGCATGGCAGGGGGCAGAGAGGCAGAGAGAGAGGGGCAGAGAGAGGCAGACAGAGACAGAGAGGGACAGAGAGAGCGGGGGACACACAGAGAGAGCAGGGGACAGAGAGAGAGCGGGGGACACAGAGAGAGAGCAGGGGACACAGAGAGAGGGACACAGAGAGAGAGCAGAGGACAGAGAGAGAGCAGGAGACAGAGAGAGAGGGACACAGAGAGAGAGAGCAGAGGACAGAGAGAGAGCAGGGGACAGAGAGAGAGCAGGGGACACAGAGAGAGATGGCGGCTGGGGTCCACCCTTTATACCCATGGGGTGGGGCCTCAGGTAAGTGGGCACCTGCGTGCCCCTTAGGATTCTGGGAAGCCTGGACCTAACATTCCAGCCTTTTGCTTATGATAAGGAAACGGGGCGCTGTTCTCTCTTCTGTATCTGCTGCAGAGCTGATGGGGGCAAAGTCTTTGGGGAACAGCTGTCAGGCCGGAGGGTTAGAATGCGGTTTCCCATTTTGGCTGCTCTGGGTGCTCTGCCTGGTGGGTTTGGTCCAGATCGATAGTGGCCAGTACTTAGTGGACATTTTCTCTGCAACTGAAAAGACAAGCTGGTTGAGTCTTATAGGAGTATACCAGTGCGGGGACTTCACAGTACCAACAGGGGACTACTGGGTGCATTAGCAATTGGAGGATCCCTGTCTAGGGTCTGCAGAGGGAAAGAAGGCTTGTACCCTGGTTTGAGAAATTGGAAAAAAGTTTTAGTACACAGAGCTCTAGAATGAGGGCCAGTTAACATACAGGGCTCCAGAATGAGAGCCATAACCATGAGAATATAAAAGGTGGTATTTTCTGGCATGGCACACTAAATCTGTCATCTATCTCTGAGATATTTTCTAACATGACATAGTAGATTCCTAACTTGGCACAGTAGATCTCTCACCTATCTCTATTTTCTAACATAACACAGGAGATTCCTAACTTAGCATAGTAGGTCTCTCACCTATCTCTCTGATAAAAACCTATTTCATTTTCTCTTTTTAGATTACAGTTTCCTGTTGGGGTGTTTAAAACCAGACAGTTAGCTCAGATAAATGAAGTTTGTTTTGGTGTTAAGGTCAGTTGAGGTTCTGGTCCTTAGAAGGTCACTCAGGCCTTGCACCTGGCTCTCTTCACCAGTTCCATCTATGTGAGGACAAAGTCAGGCCTTGCTTGGCCACACCTTCCCTTTGAAGTGTGAGGAGTTTCTCCTCTATATGGACTTTCCTCCTTTGACTGGACACAGGCAGGATGAAGTCCTTTTCAAGACCATTTATTTTATTTTATTTATTTATTTTTTATGTGTATGAATGTATTGTGTGCATGTAGGTCTGTGCACCCATGTCGTGCAATGCTGTGGAGTTCAGAAGAGAGTGTCAGATTCACCTGGAACTGGAGTTCTCCTGGAACTGGAGTTACAGACGGTTCTCAGCCACCATGTGGGTGCTGAGGATCGAACCTGGGTCCTCTGCAAGAGCAGTCAGTGCTCTTAACCGCTAGGCCATCTCTCCAGCCCCAGGATGAAGTCCTTTTAAGTGAATCTCTAAGACTTCCCTGGCGTGGGATGACTGGTGACTCACTGCCACAGGGCATGTACAAAGGTACTGATGCAGGACCCTAGGACCCAAGTCGACCTCAGAAGGTAGGGGCCAAAATATTGTCCCTTCAAATCCCTCTTGCCAAATCAGATTGGAGCTTTAAATGTAATTGTTAAACCTCCAAGAGGATTGTTTGAATTAATTTGGTACTTTGATTACCATATAACTCCTAAGTAAAGCTTGAACATTGACTTAAGCACTGTTAATAAATTCATAATTGCTGTAGCAAAAAATATTCTGACTAATAATAAAAGCTCACGGTAGGAGCTGGTAGTGGCTGCAGCACAGGCTAGGAAAGAATGCTATTTACTGGCTTGTGTTGCTGGCTCATATTCAGCCTAGTGTATACAGAATAGAAATATCTGGCCAAGAATGGCATTGCCCACAATGGGCACAGGCCAGTCCAATGAAGGCAATTGAGGTTTCTCAGCTCAGGTGTATCAAGTTGACATTAAACTTATGCAGTAAGTCTTCTACAATTTGTTCTTTAAGGTCTATAAAGGTCATTTGCAATGGATTTAAACCATGAAAGGCAAAAAGTTCCAACATAGCCCATGAAACAAACCCAAGATAATAAAGAGGTTAAAACCAGTACCTTTTCAAATGAAGGCCATGTCACTTGTCCCCAGATTTTTGGGGGGTGTCTTTTTGAGACAGGGTCTCCCTGTAGTCCCAGATGTCCTGGAACTCACTCTGTAAACCAGGCTGGCCTTGAACTCACAAAGATCTGCCTGCCTCTGCCTCCCAAGTGCTAGGATTAAAGGCATGCGCCACCATGCCTGGCATCCCCAGATTTTGAATTATAGCTTTGAAAAGGAAAAGAAAGAAGGGGGGCATTGTCACATACCACCAGTAGACAGGAAATTCTTAGGGATCACCCAAATTGGTTACATTTGGACTGTCCATGTGGTCATCGGAAGTAAAACCTAATTTCTCTTAAAAATATTAAAAGTAACGTGTAAAGTATAACAGATATATAAAACAATTTTAGTGTGTATGGGTAACTCTATGTCTGTTTCACTTGAGGCTGTAAAAAGGTATATAGTACCTGGTAGGTGGAACACAATTTCTTGTATATGCCATAATTATATTATAGAATTCTTAAAAGTTACCTTCATGCATACACTCATAAATAAGGTTCTAATAAATAAATTTGGTGATGACACTTTGTAAAGGTTGTGCTAAGCAGAGGCACATGCATTGTAATCATACACAGAATGATCTTAATATGCTGTTTAACAATGTCATACACATACACACATTTACCCACACATTCCTTTAAGAGATTTTTATCCTAGCGGTTGTATTGAACCATCATATGCATTGGAAAAAACACCTTTAGAAATATTATTTAAAACATACAGCTCTGATTAATTGCACTGCCAGGGCTGAGATGACCTCTTGCACCTTTGGTTCTGAAACTATGAACTTATTGAAATACTTTAACAAGTGATAGAAAACAGAATTATATAATAATAATTAAAGAACTGACAATATCAAAGGTACTTAGGCTGTTTCATTTGAGGGAAGGGATTGCAAGGGAAGAAATTTGCCACTGTCCAAGTACCATAGTATGAAAAATCCAGGGATTTTTAAAATGGTCTCTGGTCAGAGGGATGGTGGCATAGCACAGGCGTAAAAGAAAAGAAAAAAAATCTGTTAGTGTGGTGGTTTGAATGAGTGTCCCCCTATAGGCTTTAAGTATTCAGACATTTTGTCTCCAGTTGATGCCACTGTTTTTGGAGGTCTTAGAAGGTATGGCCGTGCTAGAGGAAGTATGTCACTGGGGGCAGGCTTAGTGAGTTTAACAAGCCTTGTGGTCTCTAGTCACTCTCTCTGCTTCCTGTGCTCTTTGCGAGATGTGACCCTCGGCTTGCTACTCCAGCTGCCATGCCTCCTGCCACAATGGACTCTAATTCCCTGGAACCATCAATTGTAAGCTCAAATAAACTCTTCCTTTTATAAGTTCCTTTGGTCATGGTGTTTTATCACAGCAACAGAAAAGTGACTAATACAGTTAGTGAACCTGTAAGGGGTAAAAAAAATTCAGGTCTTCAGATGTCTGGAAACAAGAAAAAAAAAAAAAAACTGGGAAAAAAACTTTTAATAGTAATACCTGTGGAAAAAATAATTTGGACAGATAAGAAATAAAACCTTCAGATAAACAGTGTAGAAATCTAGGAACCTGGGTATAAATCAGGCCTTTGAAAAATTTGAGGCATGCCAAAAGTAAATTTAATTTAATTTTTGTTTTAGCATTTGTGCACAACATAGAATAAAAGAAGTTTGAAGTGGCCACTTTGTTTTGACAAAAAAAAAAAAAAAAAACAGAACATAGACACATGACAGTCACAAGACACACTGAAGAACAGTTATAACACACAGACAGATTGGACAGACACATGACCTAACTGTATCCATTAACTCTGGACAATGGGAAAATCCTCCTTTATCTAAAGTTGTTCTTTGTTGTCCAGGGCTGTGGAACCATTAATTGTAATTATCACATTTACAAAGAATCACTTAGAGTTTAAGACATCTGCTTAGGTGTACGCCTGCAAAGGCTGGTGGACAGGGCAGGCAGGAAAATCTGGTGGCTTGCGCTTATTACCTGCTAATTTAATGAGAATAAATTTAGTTAGTGGAAAAAGAGTCTTGTATCCAAAAGCAGACACAAAATGGATTTCTGAATAAAATGGGGTTTATAAAGAAAAAACAGTGAAATGGAAAATGCCAAAATCTGAAATAATTCCTTAAAAATTAGGCAAAAGTCTTGTTAACAAAGTATAAAAAAAACAAAAACCAAACACTGTTTGTTAAAAAGCCAAATGATGTAAAAACTCAAACAAAAGCCTGTAAAAATTAACTATCCATACAAAAGTAAAAAATGAAAACTGTATTTTGAAATGGATGAAAAACCAATAAAATCAAAACTTGGTTACTCTGTATAAAAATGTATTAATGAAATTCCGATTGACTTTGTATAATCCAATATAAAACCCCAAAACCAAAATTGTGAAAGGATAAGAATATGCCATTAAATAAATTGCAAGAGAATTAGAATATAGAAATTTAAGCTTTTTTTGCCATGTGGGCGTATTAGAGGATGTGGTTTAGGGCCGCCATGGAAACGGGGGCATGCGCAGACAAAGCCTCAAGATGGTGGCTGAGGAGTGTGCATGGATTAGCATGGTTGCCATGGAAACNCAGAGAGAGAGAGAGCGGGGGACAAAGAGAGAAAGAGGGGGACATAGAGAGAAAAAGGGGGACAAAGAGAGGGCAGGGGGATAGAGAGAGCAAGGAGATAGAGAGAGAGCGGGGGACAGAGAAAGAGGGGGGAACAGAGAGAGCGGGGGACAGAGAGAGAGAGAGGGACACAGAGAGAGCAATGGCTGCTGGGGTCCACCCTTTATACCCATGGCGCAGGGCCTCCGGTAAGTGGGCACCTGTGTGCCCCTTAGGATGCTGGGAAGCCTGGACCTTACATTTATATCTAGGTCTTTTATTCATTTTGTGTTAAGTTTTGTACAGATTGTGAAATGGTGGGGTTCGACTTCATTGGCACACTGTAGTTTTCTTTTGTTTTGTTGGTATCTGTTTGCTTCATAAGTGCTGTGCCCCATTATAAGAAAGAGTTATAGGTGGACAGGTAGGCAAGTGGCCAGCTGTCTATTGTGCAAAGATGCCAAGATTTGGATGAATCATCTGGAAGAAAAGGGCATACTGTGTGTGTGTGTGTGTGTGTGTGTGTGTGTGTGTGTGTGTCTGTGTGTGTGTGTGTGTCCCTGCCTTCTGTCTTAGGGAACTTTTCTTCAAAGATCAACAAATCTGTTTTTCCCTGCCATACTTCTGAAGAAATAAACAAATTCATTTCAAAATATGTGAGTAAAACGTTTAGAAATCTAAGAGACAGGTAATCCAAACAATGTTTTAAGTTGAAGATATTAAGTAATCATTGGATGTACTCTGTATTGACTGGCAGCCCTTTTCTTTGCACACTTTCTCCTTGATACTCTCAAGTATTACAAAGACTGGTGACTAAGGTTTCAGGTATATTATCCCACATAATTTTTACAAGAAAGGGCAAATGTGATTCTCCTATGATCTGGCATTATGAGCATGGTCTGCTCAGTGTCATAAGAACATGTGATTTCCTCTTTTTGACTGAATATTTCTGTACGTTGTTATGGTACCCCAGGCAAATTGATAACAGAGTGTTATCAATTTGCCTGGGGTACCATAACAATGTAATATAAACTGGATAGATTAAACAACATAAATGTATTGTCTCACAGTTTTTTTGGATTAAAAGTCAAGGTCAAGGTGTTGGCAAGTGTGAGTCCTTCTAAAAACTGCCATGGAGTAATCTATTCCATGGCTCTCTCCTACTTTCTGGTGATTTGTTGGTGATATTTCATGTTTCTTGGTATGTAGGCAAATCACCTCAGTATATGTGATTAGTTTTATATGGTCTTTTCTCTGTGTGCTTGTCTAGATCCAAATTGCCTCTTTTTTCTTTTTTCTTTTATCTTTTTTTTTTTTTTTTTTTTTTTTTTTTTTTTTTTTGAGACACGGTCTCCTCGTAAGTTTCTCCAGCTGGCCTGGAGCTCCTCTCTGTAGACCAGCTGGCTGAACTCACAAAGATCCCACCTGCTCTGCCTCCTGAGTGCTGGGGTTAGCATCGTGCAACCATGCCGTCTAGTGATACCTTTATATAAAGAGGGCAATCTTTGGAGCGGGCATGGTGAACACGGCCTTTACCCCAGCCACTTGGGCCGGCAAAGGCAGGTGGATCTCTTTGATCTCAAGGCCACCCTGGTCTACCACAGCAGTTTCAGGATAGGCTGGGAGCCTACCAGGAAGAATCTAGTCTTCAAAAGACAAACAATAAAATAAAAAATAAATTAAAGATATCATTCCTAATTTACTAATATGATCTCACTCATTCTTATTTATGACACCTTACTAATTATATTAAAATCATATTCTTTCCCAAATATGAACACATTCCTGACGTATTGAGGGCTAGAACATCAACATATAAATTTGGAGAAGGCACAACTCAACTGACAATACTGAAAAGGACTCAAAGCCCAGAAAAAAAATGTGGATTCAAAGTCCATGTCTTGCCTAACAAAATAGATGTCTTTATTCATAAAACCGGAAGCCCCCTAGAAATGAATTTACTCAACAATGATGCTTATCAAGCCTCAACTATATATATCAACGAAGACTGCAGTAACACAGTAAGGCTGGAAATGTATCCCATTATAGAAGGCAAAGCAGGTCTGGAAAAAAAACATTCAAGGCAATGGTCACGTTTATACTTTGGAGAAGTGCTGAAGATATGGCTTGATTGGTAAAGGACTTTTACAGTATGTGCAGGGATCTGAGTTCAATCCTTAGAAATGCAAAACACCATAAACACATACTTCTATTGTTTTATAGTTTAGAGGATTGACCATCTCTTGGGGTGAGCATTCTGCAAGGGTGTCGGCTACCTACTAAATGGAAATGTCACTACTTCTCATCAAAGGGATAGGAAGAACCCTTACTATACCATAAATCATTGCTGATCCAATGTTCTGAGCAATTGATATATATATATATATATATATATATAATATATAATATTAATATATAGAGAGAGAGAGAGAGAGAGAGAGAGAAGATAGATAGATAGATAGATAGATAGATAGATAGATAGATAGATAGATAGATACTGGAGTGCATGAAATTGAGCTGTGGTGCAAAGAGGTGGTATAGATAGGGGAGAGGGGTCTAGATATGATCAAATACATAAAATTTGTAAAATTTCAATAAAAAGCTTTTTCGAAGGTATAAGCCAAAGAAAGAAAATATATGCAGACCAGATCCTTGGTTAGCAAAACCATAGCTCTCTGAACAGATATAATACACAGGTGACTGACATTGTATGGAAAACTTTATTACCCACATCTCTATGACCATACCATAGAAAACCACAGAGAATATGTGCCACCCACTGACAACACTTCCCACTGATCAACCAACCAAACACATCATCTTACTCATAAAGCCAGAAGCCCTCTAGAAAATTAATTTTCTATGTGTCAGTATTAGAATACAGTAATATAGTGAATAAGACACACAAGGTCCCTGGCCTTGTTAACTTACATTCCAGAGATAGAGGCAGTCAATAAGAAAGTAAATAAAATAATTACAATTTGTGAAAAGTGCTCTGAAGAAAATTAGCAGGCTGATGAGGTAGATAATGAGAAAATCAGAAAAGAGGGAACAGGAATGTCTTCAGTCGACAGGCTATTTAAAAGCTTCTCTGGATTAAAAAACAAAAGTCATGTTAGTCTTAGTAGAGCCAGGGTTATAAAGATAAGGAGTAAGGAATAAGAAATAAGTCAGACACGGGTAACAGCATGTAAAAAGGTTTCTTGGTGGACTGTACTTGGCATTTTCAAGGAGCAGTAGGAAGCCAACTTATCTAGAGCAGGGCACAGAGGAGCATGGCAGACAATGAGACCCAATAGGCAGTAAGGCACCCAATCGTATAGTGCCTTTTGGATCTTACTTAAAGAGTTTGGATTATAGTCCAACTGTGATGAGAACTCAATGGCAAGTTTTGTGTATGATATGAATTTATATATTAAAGGATCACTATGACTGCTGTGATGAAAATGTACTGTTGTGCTGAAACAGAAACTCCAGTCAGTATGTCATTGAAGTGATTTGGAAAAAAAAGACAGTGTTGGCTAGGATTATGCATCAGACACAGTGAAGATGAGAGAAAAAGGGAAGATAGTTAGGTAGATAGAGAGATAGATAGAGAGATAGAGAGAGATAGAGAGAGATAGAGAGATAGAGAGAGATAGAGAGATAGAGAGAGATAGAGAGATAGAGAGATAGAGAGAGAGAGATAGAGAGATAGATAGATAGATAGATAGATAGATAGATAGATAGATAGATAGATATTGAATGTGGAGAGTAAGAGAAAGCTGTAGGATAAGTAACTGGGTGTATAGAGGATCCATGTAACCAATCTCCGAAGAGGAAAGAGTACACATTATTACCTGACAGTACAATTACTAGTACCTCTGCCTCCCCACCAAGGTGTTTATGTTGTGAGGTTAATAGCTCCCATAAGGCCAGGCCTGCTAGACTAATTCAGAAGTGCACATGCAATGAAATTCTGAGCTAGGTAGCTCAGACCTCTCTATCTTGGAAGCAAACAACATCCAAGACCCACTCTTCAGGCTATGCAATTTCCCATTAATATTTTTATTGCTTATGAAAGAAATTTCTATAACCTACTAGACTGAGATAATATAAGGACAAGCTCAGTTACTCAAAAACATGCTCTCATATTGGCTTTTCCTATGTGAAATATGCTGATTCCAAAAGCGCTATGGTTATGTCATCTCAAGGAAATAGATATCTGAAAAATTCAAAATGGAAGAGGTACACACACCAGAGTCTGGAAGACACAATTTTGCAGGTTAAGAGTTCTACATAGTGTCAGATGAATATCCACGCTAAGCACATAGCTCAGTGCTAAAGTACTTGATAAGTATATACAAGGCTCTGAGTTCAGTCGCTAGCATCACAAAACAAGTAAGTGAACAAAGAAAAATTTCTGGCTTGATATGGTAATATGTACTGGTAGTCCCAGTAGTTGGAGGCTGAGGCAGGAAGATCATGATTACTAGATCAGCCTGGGCTATATGGTGAGTTGTAGGCCAGCCTGTACAATATAATAAGCCTTTCCAAAAAAAATGAATAAATAAATATCATCTGTTTTTACACATGAAAAGATGTTCAACATCATCAGTCATAAGGAAATTCAAAGTCACAGTGGTCTATCATTTCACACCACTAAGATGGCTGTAATCAAAAGACAGACAGCATCAAGTGTAAGCAAGGATGGAGAGCAGTCAGAACCCTAGTATACTGGTAGTGCGGATGCAGCTTCTTTGAAAACCAGCCTGTGAGCCTTTCAAAAGGTTAGTCATAAAGTTACCATGTGAGTCAGCAATTCCACTCCTAAATCTACTCCCAAAAGCAATGAAAGCATATGTCTGCACAAAAACCTGTTTACGAATGTTCACAGCAGGATTATTCATGCTAGCCAAAAAGTAAAAGCAAACTTAAATATCTATCAACTGACAAATGGAAAACTATGAGGCATATTCATGAAATTCAATATTACTTAACCAAAAAAGAGTGAATGGAGGATACAGGCCACATGTAGGAATCTTGAAAACATTATGTTAAGTAAATGAAGACAATCACAGAAGTTCAAATATTGTTGGACTATTTATGTGAAATACTCTTAAGAGGCAAACTCATAGAAAGACCAGTCCTTGTAAGTATTTCTTGTGCATGGCCCCTTGAGCTTTTGTCCAAGCAGTTGGGAGTGATGCATATTGGAAACAACAACAACAGAAAGGAGTGCATCAAAAAACTGACCGAAACAGTGAACTTCTGCTCAAAACAGTCAACTTCCACATGGAGAATATTGAGAAAGACTGAGAAAGAGATGAAAAGCATGTTTGGCAGAATGCATGAGCTCTGGTGGGGTGGGGGGATAGGGTGGGGGGCATGGGTCTAGATTTGATAATCTTGTACAATATATATATTAAAAAAAGAAAAGAAAAGAAAAGAAAAGAAACACCAGTCCTTCCAAAGTCTACATTTGGGTAAAAAGAGATGAATAGAGAGTTTGGGATTTCTTTTAAGGGTGATGAAAACTCTCTGGAATTAGATATCAGTAATAATTGTACAGCTTTGTAAATACAGTAAAAATCCTTGAATTGTAATTTTAAACAGGTATATTTTATGGCCTATAAATTATATTTCAATAAAATATGTGTTCTGAAGTCATTTCTCAATGGACCAACCCTCACAATCTTCCAGAACAGCATTATCTCTCATCTGCACTTTTCTATTTAGTGGCAACTAGCCCCTGAGTACTCAAATGTGGTTTGTATTACTTTTATCTAAATTGATTTAAAGAGTCGTCTGTTGGACATAATCACCACATTCTACATGTTACCTCTAGAGTTTACCAAGAAATTTTCAATTTCTACTCAAATTCATCCTCCGTTTCTCCTTTCTCATCAAATGAGTCCTTCAATAAAGAAAGAAAGAACAGGTGGGGGGGCTTTTGTGACTACACAAACATCTTTCATGTATAGAATGCCTTTACTTCACTCTTGCCACATTCTGACAGACCCTGACCAAATAGGTCTAGGTCAAAAAAATATTTTTGAGATGTTTTGTTTATTTTTATTTTATTTTTTTATTTTTTTTTGAATCCTAATTCCAGGCCAAATTTTATTAACGATTTTTTTAATCTCAAGCCAACAATTTAAACAGCAATTTTTTAAATCAGACATTCTAACACACTACAATCACAACCCCAAACTACTCCAATTTGATACTGACAAGCTGAGGAATGACGGTAAGAAACTTGTCTTTGTTTTCTGTAATTAAACAGTATGTATGATAAAAACACTGCAGTTTGTGACACTCAGCAGCCTTGAATCTGAGGAGGGGTCTCAGGCAGCATTGGTTGACAATGCCTTTGGAGTCAGAAGAGGGGGTTGGAGCCCCTGAAACTACACTTACAGACAACAGTTAGCTGCCATGAGGGTGCTGGGATTTGAACCTGGGTCCTCTGCAAGAGCAGCCAGTGCTCTTAACTGCTGAGCCATCTCTCCAACCCTGTGATTCTATCATTTTTTTTTTATGTGTATGCGTGTTTGGCCTGCATGTGTGTTAGGGCACCATGTGCATGCCTAATGCTTTCTGTGATCAGGAGAGGGCTTCGAGTCCCCAGGAACTAGAGTTAGCAGTGTTGAACTGCCCTGTAGGTGTTGGGAACTGAATCCAAACCCTCTGCAAGAATAGTGAGTACAATTAACTGTTGAGTCATAACTCCAGCTCCCTTTCTTCTTTTCTAATGTACATATTTAAAGATATGAAATTTCTGTAAACACTCCTTTAGCAGTATCCCACAAATTCTTTTATGTTGCATTTGATTTTCATTCACTTGAAGTCATCTAATTTATTTTGTGAATTCTTTGGCTTATAGATTATTAGAGGTGTACTGTTGATTTCTAAGTGTTTAGGGGTTTGTCTGTTATCTATTTTAGATTTCTCAAGGACATTATGGTGAAGAATATCCTTAATAATATTTCAATTATATTACATTTTTAAGGCGGATCTTTCATGACAGTGTGTGTGTGTGTGTGTGTGTGTGTGTATGTGTGTGTTTGGGTGAATGTTCCATGTGCTTTTAGATTTTGTGAAAACATCTTTATGATTATTATTACTTTATAATAATGTGACCTAATGTTATGTTTTACTTTTGAACACCCATCTTTTCTCTCCTAATTTCTTATTTTAACCTGCACCTATGATGTATGCATGTGTGTATGCATATGTGCCATAGACTAAGTGTGGAAGTCAGAGGACAACCTTGTGTGACAGTCTTTGTTGTACTCTACATTATCTAAGACAGCATCTCTTGCTGTTTACTGCTGGTCAAATTTTTGACATGGTTCAATGGCCCTCAAGATTCCTGTCAAATATTCTCTGCATATGTGAGAACTCACTAAGTAAGTTGATTCCAGCCCACATTATAGGAGTAAACAGTACTAAGGTACAAACCATTGAGCTTATCTTCAGCACCCTATGGGTCATGTCACAAAACTTGGCCATTCATCCCCTCATCGAGAGTACTCTAAAACACAGTAGAGAGTGGGCAGACTAGTACAAGCCTGTAATCCCAGCACTTGACAGGCTGAGATAAGAAGGTAACAAATTTGAGGCCAGCCTGGGCTACAATAACAAGAACAAATCATAGTTACACTCTTTATACAGCAAAGCCTGCCCTGTTACACTCCCCCTACTACTAACTCTATCTCTCCTCCTTATCATCCTTTCTCAGACTTGTGGAGACACTAGTACCCATCTGAAAGACAGGAGGACTCTCTCCAGGAACCAAATTGGCCGTAGTCTTGGATTTCTCATTCTCTAGAACTTTGAGAAATAAAGACATATTGTTCAAAGTACATGGCAGCTCAAGCCAAGACAGAGCAAGGGGAAACAAGTCCTGGACTTCCCTATGTCTTGTTGCATCCTGTGATTTTGTAACTCCCAAGCCTAGTGTTTGTCCCTTCTTGCTTGTCCTGCTCTTACCCCAAGGACTTTATGACAGGTGTTTTCTCAGTGACCCTTAGTATTCTTCTATGAACACAGTTTGCTATACTGTCACCCCATCTATTTGAAGCAGTTCTGAGTCACTCTCCACTTGATTTGTTGTGAATCTCTCCACCACAATGACCCTCACTGTGGTGAGGAGTGAGGAGGCTGGTGACTCGTCAAGAACATGAAGGGAACTGAATCCTAGTTACATTATTGTTTCAAGGACAAGTTTTTCTTTCCTGGAAGAAAGTAATGTATTGCTCACCAACTGAAGAACAGTTGTGCTTAATTGCTTGATAATACAAAAGAATCATTGCTTTGATTCATGAATTTGAGACACAAACATTCTGGACAAACTTGTAATGCTTTAAAGTGACCTCTGTAGGTTTACAACCTGCATGTTTGTCATAATTTCAACTTACTAAGGTATATTACTCAAAAAGTTGATACATATATTTGACACCACATCTCTATTTTTCATGTTGTGTCTATATTAGAGTCCTATAATCCTCTGTTCCTAGTTTACTCTATGCCCCACGACCCATCACATAAAACTCAGAAAGGTTTGTGTCATATACATCACCACCACACCGATGTCTAAAGTTTTATAACTTCAAGTTGAATTAATGTATAAAATGAACGCATGTGTACCAAATGCCTAACTTATATGACAAGACCTGTGGTGGTTATTTTGGACAATGAAATAGAACAAATAATACATTTTCTTGCCTTTGAGAGGCAGGCAGTAGAAAGATAAATCAACAACTTAGCAGGTAGGTAAAGCCAGGTGACAAAGTTGCCACTGTGCCCTGCAGGTCCCGTTTCAACCTTTATTATAAGAAACATGGTTTCCCATCAGGCTCTGCATGCAGCAAGAAACTACTCAGTGATGGTGATGGTGTGGTATTTTTCCAGAAATTATCTCTGAAACATAAGCATTGTTCTGATTAAACTACAGGTCGATTTCATCAGAATTTGTCACTCACTGGCATATATGACCTTTTAGTTAAGGACCAATTTGCTAAATGAGCAAAGTTATCAACTGAATTTACTTCATACAGATGAGATTGTGATATTTTAAGACAATCTTCTCCTTAATTCTTCTAATTACCAGCTACTTGAGTGAACCATCTCAGTCATCGACTTATTTCAAAGTAGAAACAAAGGTTCCATTTCCATTCCTGTCACAGAGTATAATTAAGGTCTCGGTCTTCCAGATAGGTGGCTGTGTGTCACTGTGAATCAGTTACCAGGTTTCAACACACCTCAGTTTCCTCATCTGTATTCTATCATCATTTCCATAAGCATATAAGACAGACAGAAAGGTGACATCATAGTCCTCCAGGAAGCTCTAAAGAAAGCATTGTGTACTAGAGAAAATAGCCCAAAAGAAATCCTAAGTGTTCTATTGGATGTACATTGAACATCAAATGACATTACAGTAAAATATCAAAGGCAGTGGTCCAAGCTCTTGTTTGCTTGAGGCCAGTTTCTCATTCACACAATATACTGAATGAATATGTTCATGCACCAGAGATCCGCCTTGTCTTGCAGCCATCATGACCAATAGGGAGAGTTTGTTGGGAGGCAGCTCAGCAAATTTTCACTGGTGGTATTTTCTATATGGTTTATTTCTAGAACCAAGTATATATGAAACATGGGAGGAGATAGAAAGAAAATGTTTTCTTACCTGAAAGAAATATAAAATTCAAAAGAAGAATCAATCCATAAAGCCTCTGATATATCATGTGTTCTTTCATTGTCTAAACCTGCGTTTAAAAAAAGTCCAAATATACCCAGATCAGAGTGAGAACAATTTCTAATTGCTTATGATCAGAATTATCTATCACATTCCACCCAAGTGTTTTGCCTATTGTTTAAGACCATGTCAATCAACACAAAGATAGACACTTCCTTGAGATATTCACAGTGGCTGAAACCTCTCTAATTGATTTTACCATATCCCTACTGTGTGCCCCTGTGTGACTTTCTTGGAATACAGTGGGAAGATAGAAATTGTTCTCCTGAGGGCAGTTAGCCTACTGGTAAGGCATGTATAAAAATGCATAACAACAAATGTGATAGTTTAGGACTGGGGCTGTAGCTCCAATGATAGAACACTTCCCTATCATGAATGGGGCCCTGGGTTCCATCCCCAGCACCACGAAATAAGATACAAAGTATAATGAGTCCAACCTAAATGCATCACATTTCAACCCAACTACTTACAGGTTTAATGATTCTTTTCAGTTGGCTTTATTTTCAGATTTTGTTCTGTAATTTTTATAGTTATATAGAATTATGCATTTTGTGGACTATAATGTATTGCTGTGGTATGTGTATACTTTGTGTAATGATCATGTCAGAGTTGAAGAAACACAGTGCAAGAATACCTTATTGACAAAAGTAACTCATCAAATTATTCTTATTCTTGAAGTAGCTCTGTTCATAGATACCTGTCCACAACCTCATTATTTTCACCCAGCTTCTCTCTGTAATTAATTGTTACTGAAGTCTCTTATTCAGGAAATAGATGGAGCCCTCCTCTCTTTTCTCCAACCACAATTGCAGCTGTGGTTAAAGCCACAAATCCTATCAGAATATATTATAGAATGCTAGCAATAGGATACTTGTGGGCGCTTTCTGATTTTGAATGAAATGCACTCCTGAATGATTTACTACTGATTTAAGTATTCTTCCTGCTATAGGAAAATGCAACATATTTTATTTCTTTCCACTTCTATGTGTGATATGGACTTAATAGATTCGCTTTTACATTTAATATAATAGAAGCCAACTAGGAAATCAAATGAATCTTCTGCTTTCTCTGAGCGCCAGCCATTGATCAAGTTCTTCATATTTACTAAGTATTCTACTGCCATTCTCATTAGAATAATAGGAGAATTTGTATGACCTGAGTGGGTTTCCTAAACTACAAGCTTAGAAGTAAAGAGCTATCTAAATCTTTTATGAATTGAAAAATAAAATGCAGCTTAAATTTGTAGTGTCATAAGAGGACCAGCCTGAGACAGAATCCAGTAACTGTGAGACCATACATATTCCTGTTCCTTAATTTCCCTAGGCCTCAGTTTCTTTATCTGTAAAAACATTGATAATCATCTGCCTATTTCCCAGGACTGTTGTAGGAAAGAATCAAATAAGATGGTATTTCAAACGCAATTTTCAAAATAGAAAGTGCTATAGAAATGAATATGATTGCTATCTTTAAAATGGAATTTTCAGCAGTGAACAAGACACTTTATTTCCTTTTGCCATTTCCTTTGAATTTTGGTAACATTACATTCAATAAATAAATCAATGGACATTCACTACAGAATACTATGCAGCCACTAAAAGGAATAAAATGAACCAATATGTCAGACGTGGAAAGGAAAGCCAGAAAAGAGACGAGGGGCTTGAGAAAGTTTCCCTTACGTCCAATACAATAGCATATTGTTTGATTCTTTCACATTAACTATAAATCAGTTATATGATATTTTAATTTTAAGGACGTTTTTACAGGAAAGAAAGGAAGGAAAAAGGAACAAACAGAAAGAAGAAATGGAGGGAGGAAACAGAGAAATGGAGGAAAGGAGGGGAAAACAGGAAGAACAAGGCAGAAAAGTGGAATAAAATATATTTTCTTTATACCGCTTGCTGTTCTGTACTGCTTGGGTTTGGGTTTTTTTTTTGGGTTTTTTTTTTTTTTTGCAGTGAGCATGCATCATTTTCATTATTAAAAAACTATTATAAAGAATAGAAGGAAAAAAAGACAGAGAGAAGAAAAAGAAAAGGTGGAGATGAGTTGAATAAGTGCTACTCTCATGGTTCTTTTTGCCTTTTTGAGACAGGGTCTCCCTGTAGCCTCAGCTGTCCTAGAACTCACTATGTACACCAGGCTGGCCTTGAACTCACAGAAATCCACCTGCCTCTACCTCTCGAGTGCTGGGATTGAAGGCGTGTGCTACCACACCCAGCTGTTTTGTTTTGTTTTTTTTTTCTTTTTCTTTTTGTTTATGTCTTTGTAGTATTTTTTATTAAACGTAAAGGAAAAAAAGAATGAGGGAAAATGAGAAAAAGTAAATAAGGAAATAAAGAAGAGAGGAAGAGAAGAAGGAAGGGAGTCACTTACCTGAGAAGAAACCTTCTTAACTTCTCATACCTGGGGGACCAAAAGAAGAGTTTGCTTTACAAAATGGCCAGATCTGATTTCTCAATCTCTACTTCAGATATGGAACGGAATGAGCAAAACCCAGGAGACTCATTCTCTACTGGCCATACCTCACTCCCTTTCTCTTCTGGATCAAAACAGCCCCTGGCTCTTAGCTTTATGAGGTATATTGACCAGGGTAGATCCTCTTTTTGTGGCCTGCAGCACGTCATAGGGCTGCTCTCCCAAGCATGAAATTAGCCTGAGCAAAGTTCTCATGTTATCCCATACCTGTAATAACCCATTAATTTCAAGGTTCTTTCCCAATTTTCATTAAGTATTATCTGCTGTTGCTAGTTACTTACTGCTTCAATTAAGTTGGATATATTAAAAGGGTACCTTCTCACTTACTGAGGGCTCATTTCACTTCATTGAGAAAATTAGGGGTCAGAGGTGCTCAGAGCTATGAGAGAAAAGCAAAGCCTGGAATGCATTAAAACATTAAGATCAGCCGGGCGTGGTGGCACGCGCCTTTAATCCCAGTACTCAGGAGGTAGAGGTGGGTGGATCTCTGTGAGTTCAAGGCCAGCCTCATCTACAGAGTGAGCTCCAGGACAGCTGGGACTACAGGGAAACCCTGTCTCAAAAGTACCCAAAAAAGGAAAAAACTTAAAAAAAAGAAAAAAATTAAGATCTTCCTTGGTAACAAATAGGTTTAATGAACTGGGTTTTGCAGCATTCTTGAGAGGGGGTATAGTTTTTGTCCCAAAGGTCATCAATACGACCATGGGGCTGTGATGAAAATATCATTGCCTATAAACATGACCAAATCCTATCAAAATCCAGAGATGATCCACATCAGCCTTTGTACTTCATAAATGAGGAGAATGACTTCATAGTGAGGAGAATGACTTGCCCAAGGTCACAGAGCAGGAACAAGTGGTGACATCTGACTCTTAAGTTCAGTGTCTTTTTCCTTCCCCACCTCATGCCTCGAGTGGAAAAATTCAGTCTCATAGGAAATTCATTCAACCAATATGAAGGTCAGAAATCTCCATAAGGGGAGAAGAAAAAAGGAGTAGCAATCACTCATCATTGACCCCAAAGCACAAAAGTTGTGATTGATATGGTAGAGAAGAACCCAGGCTTAGCAGGAAGACTGACTTAAGGCAATTTACTTGACATCTCTGAAGCCCCTAATTCTCTCATTTGTAAAACATGGATAATGAAGATTACCCCATGTCATGAATATTTCATGAGATAACATGGGTAGAATTCCAGTCCCACAGCTGCTATCTACGATTCCAAGGCAGCTCCCAATTACTAGGCATAAGGCTTAAATTTGATGATTTACTCATCATTCCATTGCTTACAAGAAGTTGTAGGGCAATTGTCAAGGGCCATCATGGCACTTCCTTGTCATTTACTACTTCACAATATGGATGCATTTTGGTCTCTCCACATACTAAGCTGTGGAAGGGCCGGAAGCCCATGTTATCCAGGGATTCATACATGGTCTGGCACGTAGGAGCACAATCAGCATACCATAAATACAGTTATGTCTTTCCCTTCTACTACAGTGTAAACTTCCTAAGCATGGAAAAATACATATCTATTCTCCTTTTGTCCTGCCCCAGGTGCTAACATACCTAATGGCTGACACGTAGTAACTGCTTAATGAAGATTTACTGAATTGTAGTTCACTATGTTTTCAACATGAATAGTGTCTGTGAGGTCCATATATAAAGGCCTAGGCCACAGAGTGGCACTGTTAAAACTTCTGTGTACTTTTAAGAAGTAGGGCAGAGTAAAAGATCCTTCAGTCACTGGGAATGACCTTTGAAGTGCTGCTTATCAGATGTACAAAGAAATGAACTCAATCCTACATTATTTTTTGAGACAGAGTCTCCCTATAGCCCCAGCTGGCCTGGAATTCGCTCTGTAGACCAGGCTGGCCTTGAATTCACAGAGATCTGCCTGCCTCTGTCTTCTGAGTGCTAGGATTGAAGGCGTGCGCCATCATGCCCAGCTTAAAGATGGTTCTTAGCCACCATGTGGGTGCGGGGAATCAAACCTGGGTCTTCTGAAAGAGCAGTTGGTGCTCTTTACCGCTAAGCTATCTCTCCAGCCCTCAAACCGACATTTAAACCTCCAAAAGTATAATCCAAAGTAAACTTTATTCCATAAATATTTTGGTATAGTAAAATAAAACTGACTAGGGACTGGAGAGATAGCCTAACAGTTAAGAGTGCCGACCGCTCTTGCGGAGGACCCAGGTTCGATCCCCAGCACCTACATGGTGGCTAAGAACCATCTGTAACTCCAATTCCAGGAGAACTCCAGAATCTGAGACCCTCTTCTGACCTCCGCGGCATTGCACGACACGGGTGCACAAACCTACATGCAGACAGTACATTCATATACATACAAAAATATATAAAAATTAAAAAAAATAAAAAAATAAAACTAATAGAAACATAATTTAAGGAAAATATATTCAGTCGTACTTAAATATATCTGTCAAAATTCTCTGGAATTTTGGAGATACCGGTGAGAACAGCTGCTTCCAGAAATACTGAGGGGTCTTGGGTGAGAAGGAAGCTCATTTTTTGCTGCACACACTTCAGTAGTGTTTGAATTTTAATCATGTGCTTGTGTGATTCTTCAAAGAAAAACCACTGTAGTTTTTTTCAGAGAAAACCCAACTTAGTTCAATGAAATAACTAGCTAGAAAATGAAACTTCTGGAAGCAAATAAAGTTAGAAGTCCTTGCTGGGATAATAGGTGCCACCTGGGAGGACTTCACTAGGCAGCTTCCATTCTGTGGAAGGTTATAAGGAGAATTTGACCATCTGTTCCCCATATCTACAGAGTAATAGGAAATGGACTGAAATTGCAGAGGGAGATAGCAGTTAGACATAAATAAGTCATTATTGATGATAGGAGTTGATAAATACCAGAAAAGGCTATCACAGGATGTTATGAGCCATCCTTCCCTGGAAACTCAAAGGCCTAGATAGACATATGGCTCTGCTGACTTATTTCCCTTCCCACAGACAAGGCTAAACTGAATGATTTGAGGCTCTCCCCATTTCTGACGCTAGAAAAGACCTTAATCTATTGGCGGTCTAAGCTGTCATCATCCCCTCTTCCCTTTCTGGGTGTGAGCATCCGAACAATGCATTTGGTAAATATGGCGACTGCCTCACAATACTGCTCCCAATTGCAAGTCAGCCATTGAGTTTTTGCTCAACAATACAAGTACTAAAAAGGTCCAGTGTGGGAGAAAAAAATCATGTGTGTTGGTGATTTCCCAAGAGACTGTAAAAGACGATTTTGATTATATTTGATTGCCTCCATTAAAATAATTGTTCTTGTCATTCCCATGTACACTGTTATATTTTTACAATATAGGTTGCCATCCCTTAACAATATATAATACTTTTTATTATATTACTATATATTTTAAATATCATATAAATGTTTATGCTTTTAGACATGATATAAAATTCACCATATCCCAAAAAAGACATTATAGCATAGAAACCAATAGACTCTGAATCCATGTTGCTTCCGTCTCCTAATAACTTACTGTTTCACTGCAAAATGAAGATGATGGTGATGATGATGATGATCATGGTGGTGGTGGTGGTCATGTTGTTTGTGATGATGATTAGAGCCACTTAGGGGATTTTCATGGTATACATGAGATCATATACATAAAGCACTTAGAATGCTGCCTGGTATATCACAAATACTTTAAAAGTGTTGACTGTTATTATGCATCCTTCTCCACCTTATTTTTCGAGCTGAATGGCATTCCTTCAGTCAACATTTTAGTGCTCGCTATGCAGGGCAAAATTAAGAGATGCTAGAATTGGGGAGCAAACAAAACAGGACTTTTTCTTACTTATAAAGTTCATGGTCTAGGAAACTAGACAGACATCAAGTAAGGCAAACGAATAAAACATCTAAGATATCAGAAGGTGATAAATAACGTGGACTAATGTGAAGTAGGAAAGGGCGATAAGACTTTCTAAAAAAAAAAAAAAAAAGAAAGAAAGAAAGATGGGAAATTCCACTTAAAGAAATCCAGGACATCCTCACAAATACAGTGATCTTTCAACAGAAATCCTGAAGAAAGTGAAGGAGTGAGCCATGGGAGTACCTAAGAAAAGAATGTTCTAGTCAGAAAGAAATGCACTGAGGTACAACAGGACACATGAAGCCTTTCCAGGAACAGTACTGAGGTGTCTTGGTCCAAAGAGTTGAGGCAAATCGGTGGGAAGGGCAAGTGAGACCATGCAGCTCCGCATCACACAGGGGGTTCTTGTAGGCCATTTTAGAAATTTTGGTTTAGAGAAATGGGGAGATCTTGCTGGGTTTTAAAAGCACGTTTGACTTTGAAATAGCATCAAACTTACAGAAGATTCACATGAGTAGCAAAAAGAACTCTTCTATAGTCTTCATCTAGATTCTCCAATGTTTGACATTTTGCCACTTTTACCTTATCTCTATGTGTACTTTTAAGTACTTGAGAATAAATTGGACACATCATTTCCCTTCACTCAAAATATTTCAGCAGGCATTTTCCTAAGAACAGAATAATTCCTTATGTAACCTCAATTATCCAAGTGAGGAAAGCTACATTGGTGTAATATTATCCTAAATACAGTCCATGTTCAGATTTAGCCAACTGTCTCACTAATGTTCTTTATTTAATTTCCCCTGTCTGATCCAGGATCCAATCTAAGATCACACATAGCTTTTAGTTGTCATGATTTTTCAGTCTCCTTTAATCTGGAAACATTCCGCAGTCTATCTTTGGCTTTGATGACATTGACATTTTGGAAGCATACAAACCAGTTATTTTATAGAATGTTCCTCAATTTGGGCTTCGGTAATCTTTCTTCATGATTCAGGTTAGGCATTTTTGGCAGGAACAGCATGGGAATATTATGGTGTCTTTCTCAGCACGTCACATTACCACACACGTGATGTCAATCTGTCCCCATACTGAGGATGCAGACTTTGATCACTCGATTAAAGTGATGTCTGCCAGATTTCACTATTTTAGTTCTCATAATTTTTATCATTTTTAATTTGTAAGAGATCTGTCGGGAAACACTTTGAGTCTGTTAAGAATCTCGTTCATATTAAAACTTTCAATCAAAAGTTTGATTTTTCTATTCATATCCTGAATTTTTTGAGACAGGGTCTCACTATGTAGCACTAGCTGCCAGGAACTTGCTATGTGGACCACGCTAGCTTTGAACTCATAGAGATACCCCTGCCTGTTCCGCCCAAGTGCTAGGACTAAAGATGTGCACCACCATGTCCAGATATTTCCATAATTTTATTTATTATGTAGCTTTCCACTGAAAGGAAATGTTTTCCTTTCTCATATTCATTCATTCTTTTATGTAACTATGGATTCCTGAAATCAGTGAGCTATGATCTACCATAAAATAATAGCCAGGCGTGGTGGCACACACCTTTAATCCTAGCACTCAGGAGGCAGAGGCAGGTGGATCTTTGTGAGTTCAAGGCCAGTCTGGTCTACAGAGTGAGTTCCAGGACAGCTGGAGCTACAGGGAGACCCTGTCTCAAAAAGAACAAAAAATAATATTACACTGACCTTCGGATTGCCCCAGATTTATCCAATGTGATGCCTTTTAACCTGTTTCTGTGACCTTTTGACATTGTCTTCATGATCATGGAGCACATCCTTAGTTTCTTGCACATGAACAGTAAATTCTAGATACAATGCCTTTGCTCCCCATCCCCTTCATTTAGCCTATAGTGAATCACTCTGAGTTCCAAAAGTTTCCCATTCTGTTTCATTCTTCTAAGTTCTCACAAACACTTTTCCTTTTGCATTGTGCCTAGAATTTACTGTCCTTGCCTTTTTTAGAGCCAAATGGAATCTGCAAACAGAAATATAAGGAATGACAAGTTTGAGCAGAAAAGTAACTGAAAATTATCTGACATATTTTAAAGGATCACTCAGCCTGCTGTGCTAAACATTGATTGCAATATACTAAGGAGAAAGCAAAAAGTGCACTTGTGTTAACAGAGTAGAGTTCTATTTCTGAAATGAAAATCTGACCATGTTGTTTTCTGCCAAAACGCTTAACAAATCATATCCCTTGAAAAGTCAGGTACCATTGCAGGGGATGAGCGTGCATCATCTGGACCCTTTTGACTCCTCTGCAATCATCTCCACTGCTTTCCCCCTTCATTTTGCCTATATTTTGCCTATAGCGAATCACTCTGACTTCCAAATATTTGCCACTCTGTTTCATTCTTCTAGGCCTTCACAAACACTGTTCCTTTTGCATAGAATATTTTTTAGTCTTTTTTTAGACAGGGTCTCCCTGTAGCTCCAGCCATCCTGGAACTCGCTATGTAGACCAGGCTGGCCTTGAACTCACAAAGATCCCAAAGATCCACCTGCCTCTGCCTCCCAAGTGCTAGGATTAAAGGTGTGCGCCACCACACCGGTGCATAGAATATTTCTACTACCAGCCCCAACTCCTTCACTATCTCATCCCATAAGACTCAGCGCAGCTATCTTTTGCCTCTGTGCAACATTCTCTTAACCGTTCTCTTCACTTGAAGTAAATTATCATTTAGGACATTGTGATATCATACATTCTATCATGAGAACACAGTGCCTTTCCTTCAGTCACTTTTTAGAGAGAAAATCACCTTTCACAGCTTTTGCCTAATGTACCAAAGGCATATACATTGATCTTATTGTCATGAAGCCTAAGGAAGCTCTGAATAAAAGGTCTGGCTCCGGAGCCGGAAAGAAGACTCAGCGGTTAAGAGCACCAACTGCTCTTGCAGAGGACCGGGGTTTGTTTCCCAGCACCCATATGGCGGCTAAGAACCGTCTTTAACTCCAGTTCTAGGGGAATACGACACCCTCTTCTGACCTCCGAAGCATTGCACGACACGGGTGCACCAACCTACATGCAGACAGTACACTCATACACATAAAAATAAATAAATAAATTTAAAAATAAAAAGGTCTGGCTCCATAATACAAGTGAATTGCCAGAGATAGAGTACCGGAGTCCTTGAGACTGAATAGTTGTAACCACATTTCCAGGAAGCACTCCTCTTGCTAGCTCCTATAACTCTGTACATACAAGTTGAGTAGGCCAGACTTCAAAGGCAGTTGGGGCACAGGAGAGAGAGTGGCAAGATTGATTGACAAGAAGACATAATTCATTTGAGTTGTGAGACATATAAATTTATGTGCCTTCTCTAGTTCCCTCCAAATCTTATCAGAGCCTTACAATAATGGCCTTCTCCTTGTTCTATGATCAAGAGCTAAGGTCATTTAAGTAAGTCACATCTTTTAAGCCAGCTGGGGAAATATGATACCTTAAGTCAATTCACTGGAAAAGATCTTTTTTTTTTTCAGAAATGTTTCATTTAGGGTCTTGGAGATGAGGCTCATTACAGTTCTTAGCAACCATCAAAGTTATCTGGTATCAGTGCCCTCCTCCTATAAATCACAAGCACTGAATCTTAATACAACAGGTTGGGTTATTATTTATTTCAACACAGGAAACCCATGCACCATGGGAAACTATGGGGTATCTCATTAAGAATGAATAAGAAAAGACTTTTTTCTTTCAATTCTAAGCTGTCGGGCTTTAATAGTACTAAAAGGTGCAGGCTGCTAGGAGAGAAAAGACATCAGTAGTCTTAACCAGCCCTGGACAATACATGGCACAATACTGACCTGCCCAGAAAGATGCATCCACTGCTGCAACTCTGGCAAGCCTGCTTATGGTAGTAACTAACTGCTGTCTTCACTGGATTTGAGGCCTGCTCCACAGGAGGGAATTCATGCCTAGTAAAGCAACTACATTCAATATCCATGGCTAGGGAAGCCATGGACCTTATGGGAGAACCGACTGATATTGTTTTCTAAATAATCATAGAATGAAACTGCCTTCTAAATATTTATGGTGATATCCATAGATTTGTGCTGGTCAGAGAGTCAGAGAAGCTTCTTATTGTAGTAGGTAGTACTTAACGCACAGATGCATTACTGTTCAAAGTGCTAGAGTGAGTGATTATGGGTGCTCAGCTATAGCTGGGATGTTTTTTTTCAACCCCCACCATCACTAAGTCTCAGGCAATATTCTGAAAGAGGAGGAGGAAAGAATACAAGAGCTAGAAGATGGGGAGGAGTGCTACAGAATGCTGTCCTCTGGACACAACGTGACTGTTACACACAAGAAGCCACAGCATCAGTGCACAAGACATACGTAAGTTCAAGTCCAGCACAGGCAGAAGGGAGGGGCTCCCAAGGCCTCATGCCTATTCATGCTCTATTGGCAGTTGATGGCTGTTGGGAAAGGGGGAGTAGTTTTTTCTTTTTTACATTTAATTTTTTTTTATTTTATTTTATGTGTATGAGTGTCGTGCACTGCTTGTGGAGGTCAGAAGAGGGCGCTGGATACCCTGGAACTGGAGTTACAGACAGTTGACAGCTGTCACATGATGCTGGAAATCAAACCTAGTTCCTCTGCAACTGCAGCCAGTGCTCTTAACTACTGAGCCATCTCTCCAGCCCCAGAGAGTCACTTTTTAAGAATATAGCCACTAGCCGGGAGTGGTGGGACATGCCTTTAATCCTAGCACTGGGAGGCAGAGCCAGGCAGATCTTTGTGAGTTCAAGGGCAGCCTGGTCTACAGAGTGAGTTCCAGGACCAAAAAAAAATTTTTTTAATTAAAAAACGAATGTAGCCACTGAAAAGTCTGTGCCCCAGTGGGAGACTTTACACCCATGCACATATAGACTGCACTAATTGGACGAAGTGGGTCAAAATCAAAATGCTTTTTAATTTATAAAAGGAAGACATGAAGAAGTTGGGAGGAAATTTTCAAAGACTAAATTAAAGAAAAATAACAAGGCCAGGCATGGTGGCACAGGCCTTTAATCCCAGCACTCAGGAGGCAGAGGCACAGACAGGCGGATCTCTATGAGTTCAAGGCAAGGCGCCTGGTCTACATAGTGAGCTCCAGGATAGCTGTGGGTACAGGGAGACCCTGTCTCAAAAAAGATCAGAATAAAAAAAGAAAAATAACAAAAAAGAAAAGATTTATTACTACTGTATTTTGGAATTTTATTAAGTGTGTTGGAGGGTAGAAGTAAAAATTCACTCTAGATTCTATCATTCAGCACTTAGAATAGGGATAAAGCTTGAATTGGTGAAGAAGCAGTCATTCACAATAACCAGGAGCGGGAGATGGTTGACATTTTGCGGACCATATAATGACTGTGATTTTCTCTGTGCTTAGATTAATTTATGAAATTCTATTTCACTTTATCACGATATTGGCGTAGCTTATCTGATACAGTTCTGTGAAACTGTTTATGTCCCACGGGAAAAATGACATGTTGTATTTAGGACTATGAAACCAGCTTACACCAATACTGAGGCTTAGCTATGAGTATCAAACCAGTTCTGAGATATCAAAAACTGCTTTTCTATGTCTCTTGGGCAAGGACAGATGACGTCAGATAGCAGGACATTCCTTTGTGGTAGCCACCTTCTCCTCTTTAGTGAGCAGGAGGTGATCTGTACTTGAACTATGATTAAATTTTCCTGTTTGTTACAGGAATAGTTGTTGCATTCTCAGATATAAAAATGGCTACATGGGTAAGAATTCCATATAAAAAGTATCTAGGGAAATTATATAAGCCAACTATAAGATAATAAACTCTCAGGCTGGAAAGATGGCCTAGCAGTTAAGAGCACCGACTGCTCTTGCAGAAGACCCAGGTTCGATCCCCAGCACGCACATGGCAGCTTAGAAGCATCCGTAACTCCAATTCCAGGAGAACTCCAGTTCCAGGGGAATCCAATGCCCTCTTCTGACCTCCGCGGCGTTGCACAACATGGGTGCACAAACCTACATGCAGACAGTACATTCATACAAATAAAAATAAATAAATAATTTTTTTAAAAGAAACTCTCAAAAATCTGTGTCAATAACAGGTCTCAAAGTCAAAAGAGTAGATTATTATACCTAGAAAATGAAAATGTATCTCTAAATCTAACCGGAGACTGTATTAGACACCAGAAGTCTTTTTCTTTTGGCCTAAAAACAAATTATTCTTTCTCTATAGTCTTTTCACAAGTATAACACGTAATATTTACTATGATACAAACTGTCCCTTGGCTGGTTAGGAGAAATTCAAGGGCCATCTGATTGGCCTTGACCATGCTACCTAATGAAATTATACTAATGGTTTCAACTTCAAAAACAGAAGTATATCATTATTATTTTTTCTACTGGTATCAGAATCGATTTTCAGACTGCCTTACTAGGGGAACTGCAGCAAAGTGTAAGCATTAAGAACTAGTCAATTATCCCTCTTAGAAGTTCTCTTGAATAACTTGTGTATACCTCATTCTGGAGATGTCTAAGTACCCTTCCCAAGGATGCAAATCTCTAAAGGAATGATAGGTTTTAATCACCAAAAAAATTGCCAAGTGTCCAGTGAGACTGCTCAGCAAATAAAAGTGTTTGCCACTAAGCCTGATAATGTTAGTTCCATCCCTCAGATCTACTTAAGCTCCACCGAGTTGTCCTCTGATGTCCCTATATATACCATGGCACATGTGCACCCCCTGAAATGAATAACTAACTAACTAAATAAATAAATAAATGAACTATATCACTTAATTACAAATATCTAGGGTGTTACAGTATGTGGCAGGCAGTACCTATAGACGGGAGTGGTGGAGCATGCCTTTAATCCTAGCACTTGGGGGGTAGAGGCAGGCAGATCTTTGTGAGTTCAAGGCCAGCCTGGTCTACAGAGTGAGTTCCAGGACAGCTAGGGCTACAAGGAGACCTTATCTCAAAAAGACAAAAAAAAAAAAGATAATACATTCATTTAAAGATTACTAATATCAGGGGCTGGAGAGATGGCCTAGTGGTTAAGAGCGCCGACCGCTCTTACAGAGGACCCGGGTTCAATCCCCAGCACCCACATGGCGGCCGAGAACCGTCTGAAACTCCAGTTCCAGGGGAATCCGAGACCCTCTTCTGACCTCCGCGGCATTGCACGACACGGGCGCACACACCTGCATGCAGACAGTACATTCATACACATAACAAAAGAAGTAAAATAATTAAAAAAACATTAAAAAAAAAAAAAAAAAAGAAATGGAACTATCATTCACTATAGGATTAAGCCAATTAGTGTCTCTGAAGATGAATTACTTTAGTAGAATTGAACAGTAGCTGTAAAGGTTGAAGAAAGAAACCTTACCACTGGACTGAAGATATTCTTCAAATGAGTGTCCACTCCTAATTGGCTGGATCTCTATAACAGAGTTATGACTTCAAGTAGAAGCATTTTGTTAATCTGAGGTCAATATCCAGTTTGTACTGAACTAAAGTTAAGTTGCGCTGAATATTGTGAGAGAAACAAGTGCCAGAAGAGACCTGTAAAAGGGCATCTACCTCCCGAATTGTTTAAAGGAATAGCTATTACATTTTTGTCAGTGGGCATAGGCACGGGGTGACATGTGAAGCACTCAGTTAACTTCAGAGCTGTGGTTATGGGAAAAATATGTAGACTTTGGGTATTTTTCTGAGTGGTACATAGGGAGGCAAAAATAACAGGATGGAGATAAAGGATGTCACATTAGTATTCTAGAAGGCATCTAAGTGGAATAATAGGCAAGATTGGTAGAAGTGTAAAGACAGAAAAGGGTGTTACAGAATCAGAAAATTAATCTTTTCTATCAACATGGGTGGGGACTGTCTGTCTCTGAAGTTTCTGGAGAATTCCTAAGAATCCGAAGTTTAAGGTCATCAGATAGAATGGATATGCACTAATGAAGATGAATGTATGTATTTCTTTCAAATCAGGTAACAGGAATCCAAGCACCACCACCTCGGATTTTTAAAAAATTTATTATTTTTAGTGTGTAAGTGCACCTTTGTCGTGCAGTGCTCTCCAAGCTCAAAAGAGGGAGTTGGACACCTGGAACTAGAGTTACAGATGGTTGTTAGCTATCACGTGGGTGCTAGAATTTGATCCCAGATCTTCTTCAAGAGCAGCCAGTGCTCTTACCTGCTGAGCCATCTCTCCAGACACACCATTTTGGAGTTTTAAGACCATATCACTTGACAATGGTATCTGATAAGGTCCTTTTCTTCTAGGCTCCAGAACAGATTTCCTCATTGTCTTTTCCACGAAACTAAACCTGCAAGCTGAAAACTATTCCATTCTGGAGCTATTAAGATATGAATTTTTGAAATGCAGCTTGAACCTATTGATGACTAAAGCTGAAATGGTTTATGTGTCCTTTCCATTAGTTGATTATATGTTTTCAATAAGGTAGAATCTAACACTGAGGGTGAAGTTCCCAAATACACAAGATGGCCTATTATTAACTCACAAGATATCTTGAGATTCCCACAGGGAGCTGAACTTATAAGCATTAAAGCTGCTGATACTTAATTAACAATTTTCGTGTTTTAATTTTAAATTTTGATTCACTCTTTCATTTTACCTAAAGGTTATTGGCAACGAGGACAATGTAGATTTGGGATAAAAGACAGAAATTTACAAATTCCTCAATAACAGTATGAATAAATTTAATACTTCCTCCCTAGAGAGGGACTGAGGAAAAGGCTCAGCTGTTAGGGGCATTTGCTGTTCTTGCAGAGAACCCAAGTTTGTTTCCCGCATCCACATGGCCACTCACAAACCATCTAGAACTCTGGCTCCAGGGGATCCAATGCCTTTCACAGGCACCAGGTATGCAGGCACTCACACATACACATTAAATAAAAATAAGCCGGGTGTGGTGGCTCACGCCTTTAATCCTAGCACTTGGGAGGCAGAAGCAGGCAGATCTTTGTGAGTCAAAGCCAGTCTGGTCTACAGAGTGAGTTCCAGGACAGCTGGGGCTACAGGGAGACCCTGTCTCAAAAAGACCAATAAATAAATAAATAAATCTTTTCTTTTATGTGTATGAGTGTTTTGCCTGGATGAATGTAAGCACACCTGTGTTGTGCAAAGCCCACAAAGGCCAGAAGAGGGCATTGGATCCCCTAGAACTGGAGTTACAGACAGTTGTTAGCCACCAGTTAAGCATTGGGAATTGAACCTGGGTCTTCTGGAAAAGCAGAGAGTGCTCTTAACCACTGACCCATCTCTCCATCCCCAGATCTTTAAAAATTAGTTCCTCTGTTACTAAAGGTAAGAGGATTGGAATTCCTCAAACTGTAGAAATGGAAATGAAGATTTCTTTGCCATAGTTAGGGCCTATTATACTTTGAATTGTGTTTCCCCAACTTCATTTGGTGAAACCTAACCCTCAGTACATCCAAATGTGACCTTATTTACAATTGGGTTCAAAGTAGATGTGATTAAGTTCAAAGGAAGTCTTCAGTCCATAATATCTATTAAAAGGGAAAATATATACACAGAGTCAGGTACTTGTAATGGGGAATTGATCTAAAGAAATCAGACAATCCAAGTGTGGTGGATCATACCTGTCGTCATAGCCCTCAATAGGATGAGGCAGGAGGATCACTACGAGTTTAAGGTCATCCCGGGATATGAAGTGAATTTCAGCCCAGCCTGTGCTGTGAGACCCTACCTGTGACGGTTAATACTATCAAGTTGAAGAGTCTGAAGTCACCTCAGGGTATGCCTATGGTTAGAGGACTTGAGTTCAGAAGACCCATTTAAATGTGGACAGCAAAGTTTCATGAGCCAGAATCCAAGACTGAATAAGGAGAAAGTGAGCTAAATATCAGCATTGAGTTCTATCTGCCTCCTGACTGCAAATGTAATATTGACCAGGTGCCTAAAGATCCTACTGTCATGGATTCCTTGCAATAATGGACTACAACTTCAAGCTGAGTCGAACTAAATTTTTCCTTATTTAAGTTGCCTTTCTTACATACTTTGCTGAATCAAGAAGAAAAATAATGAGGGGCTGGGGCTGTATCTCAGTGGTAGAGCACTTCCTGCTATACATAAAGCCCTAGGTTTAATCTCTGGTATTGGTGGGGGGGTAAAAGGAACCCATTGACTTGAGGTTGCTTTGACAATACTTTGTCACATTATAAAAAGAAAAATAATGACAACACTATCTCAAAAAACAGACAACAATAACAAAGGCCATGAGACTGCCGCCATCTACAAGCCAAGGGGACAGGTCAAGAAATGCTCCTTCCTTCCATATTCCTCCAAAGAACTAGCTCTGCCAACAACTTTCTTTTTTATTTTATTTATTTATTTATTTATTTTTATGTGTATGAATGTACTGTCTGCATGTAGGTTTGTGCACCCGTGTCATGCAATGTCGTGGAGGTCAGAAGAGGGCGTCGGATTCCCCTGGAACTGGAATTAAAGACGGTTCTCAGCAGCCATGTGGGTGCTGGGGATCGAACCCAGGTCCTCTGCTAGAGCAGTCGGTGCTCTTAACTGCTAAGCCATCTCTCCAGCCCCCTGACATCTTTCTTTAAGACCGTGACACAGTAAATGTCTGTTTACCACTCACCCTCTCCCTATTTGTGAAACTGTTGCAGCCTTTCAAGCAAACAAATTTAAGATTCTAGTCATCTGAGAGGAAAAGTTTTAATCCATCTTGACAATTCTATGTGTTTATAGCCTCTTGAAGAGACTGTTGTACGAAATCCATTTGGAAGTGTTCAAAGGGCCCTCAAGTCTTTCTTTGGCTGTAGTCTATGAGCCACCTTTCCAGTTAACCAGGAATGTGTTGTGATCAGGTAGGACATGTTTTGGAATCCTACTTGACAATAACTTTAGGATTATCCCCCATCAACACTGATTTATTCTCTTGGCCAATCTATCTCCTTTATTGTGCATAATATGATGACTTTTTAAAATTCCATTTCAAAGATTTGGCACTTTCAGTCAGCCATCTTGGCAGTGCTAAATATTTTTCTGCAATGAATCTTGAAAAATTTCCCAGTATCATTTTTCCCAATTAGAAGTTTATCTTTTATGGTTATCAATAATACCATTTAATTCCTCTAAGGTTTCTATTTTCTGAATGATCACAGAAGCAATTATGTTGGTTGAAGCTGTGTGTTAAGTCTATTGATTAGCTAAGACTTTATCATGCAGTTCTTTCTCTTTTTTTTTTTCTTTAAATTTTATTAACTTTATTTATTTCTGTATGTGTATGAATGTACTGTCTGCATGCAAGTTTGTGCACCCGTGTCATGCAATGCCGCGGAGGTCAGAAGAGGGTGTCGGATTCCCCTGGAACTGGAGTTCTCCTGGAATTGGAGTTTCAGACGGTTCTCGGCCGCCATGTGGGTGCTGGGGATCGAACCCGGTCCTC
>VZQC01011341.1:2392934-2452766 GCA_009823505.1 Rhizomys pruinosus | reverse complement strand
ATATTTTAGTTGAAGTCAGAAAATCTCTATTTCCTTTTTTTTAATGTAATTTTATTTATTTTCTATGTGTATGAATGTACTGTCTGCATGTAGGTTTGTGCACCCGTGTCGTGCAATGCCGCGGAGGTCAGAGGAGGGTCTCGGATTCCCCTGGAACTGGAGTTCTCCTGGAATTGGAGTTACAGATGGTTGTTAGCCACCATGTGGGTACTGGGGATTGAACCTGGGTCCTCTGCAAGAGCAGTCGGCGCTCTTAACCGCTAGGCCATCTCTCCAGCCCGAAAATCTCTATTTCCAAATAGTTTGAGGCCAAACTAATTTAAATCACTATAAATATTTATTCCCATATCTGTATCAGTTGGTAAGTTATCTTGATGGCAATCAGTGAAGCCATGTAAACTGATGTGATGTCTGCAAAGTTATTGTTCTAGTTTCCTCTTCAATTGCTGTGACAAAACACTCTGACCGACACCAACTTTAGGAGGAAAGGGTTTATTCAGCTCACATCTCCTGGGTCACAGTTCATCACTCATGGAGCCCACCATAGGAACTCAGGGCAGGAACCTGGAGACAGGAGCTGAAGCACAGGCCATGAAGGAATGCTGCTTACTGGCTTGCTCCCCTGGCCCATGCCCAGCCTGCTTTCTTATACAGTACATAACAACCTGCCCAGGGTGGCACCACCCATAGTGGGCTGGGTGCTCCCACATTGCTCAACAATCAAAACAATACTCCACAGATGTGGCCACAGGCCAGTCCAATGGAGCCAATTACCCAATTGATGCTTCTTCAACCCAGGTGTGTCAAGTTGACACTCAAGCTGGCTAGAACAGTTATCTTCTATAAATGTAAGTATAGGATGATATTTCATATATCCAAATATCTGATTTTACTCTGCAAACAATTCACAAAATCAAATTGCTCAAGTGAGTCTCTCAAAGGTCTATGCAGTACATGGTCTTCTGTTTTATTTTTATTTTTTATTTTTTGGTCTTTTTTGAGACAGGGTCTCCCTATAGCTCTGGCTGTCCTGGAACTCACTATGTAGACCAGGCTGATCTTGAACTCACAAAGATCCACCTGCCTCTGCCTCCCAACTGCTAGGATTAAAGGCATGTGCCACCACGCCCGGCTCATGGTCTTCTGTTTTAAATGCATGTAAGGGGCTGGAGAGATAACCTAGCGGTTAAGAGCACCAACTGTTCTTGCAGAGGACGTGGGTTCAATCCCCAGCACCCACATGGCGGCTGAGAACCCTCTGTAACTCCAATTCCAGGATAACTCCAGTTCCAGGGGAATCCGACACCCTCTTCTGACCTCCGAGGCATTGCACGACACGGTTGCACAAACCTACATGCGGACAGTACATTCCTACACATAGAAAATAAATAAATAAAATTTAAAAATATTTTAAAAAATTAAATGCATGTAAGTAAAGGGCCTGGGTTTGTAGTGTTGGAGAAATGGGTAACATTGTACCCCATAATTCACAAAAGACAGAGCAGCAATGTTGTACATGAGGTGAGATACAGGCTAAAAAGTGATAGGTTTCTACATTGTTTGTGTTTGTATTTGATCATAGAGATTGAGCCCAAGGCCTTGTGTGTGTTAAACACATGCTCTACCACTGAGCTATACTTCAGCCAGTGTTGTATTTTTAATACAAGCTTTTTTCTGGTCTTTTTTTGAGACAGAGTCTCCTTGTAGCCCCAGCTGGCCTGGAACTTACTATGTAGACCAGGATGGCCTTGAACTCACAGAGATCCACCTGCCTCTACCTTGCAAGTTCTGGGATTACAGGTGTGCACCACCCCACCCAGCAATACAAGCTTTTTTTTACAGTATAGAGAACTATTAAGTTTAACCAAAGTCTTCACATGTCTTCCTAGTTCTAATAAAGTGCTTAAGTAAAGACATGTCTTGGCTATTGATCTAATAAAAGACTTTATAAACAAGCCTCTGATGATTCCTGTGTCATTGCATCAGTATTCCTATTCCTGTTAAGATGCTTTATGAAAAGATGGCAGTTGGATTGTGAATATAGAATGTTAGGAAAATTTTGTGCTAAGCAATTTTTAAGTAACAGTCTGTGCTTACATATAAATACATAACCTTTTTCTTTGAAAAGTTTTCAAACATTAAAATATATATCCTAGTCCTGGTCCACTTAGGTCATACCTCAGGCTAAGTCATAATACCTTGTTTAGGTCACAAAGATGCAGCATGGGCGGGGCCAGGACTGAAATGCGAACACACTCCCTGCTCCTTTCATTCCCTAGAGAAGAGCCAGAAAGCAGACCCCTCAAAATATCTTCCTGGAGGCTCATTCCAGACAATTAAAACACTATCTACCAACCAGGTGAGCAGTTATATTTGACATCAACTAAGGTACACATAAAGAAACAGTCCTAACTGACAAGAGGTAGCAGGTAGTGGGAGGTACAGTGGATGGGAAAGACAGAACAAGTACCAGAGTAGTGTCAATAAGGCAGGGTTTGGAGATGAATTCTACAAGAAAGAGAATTTACTAATTTGTGTTTTCCCTCCAAAGAGAATTGGACTCAGCTGTCGAGAAGCCAATATAAACACAGCAGCCCAAAATCCAAAACAAAGACTCAATTTTGGTATGTCAATTCATCTTAGCAGCAAAAGGAAACATTTAGACTAGGGGCTAGAAGAAGGCTTCAAAGGTGAAAGCAGACAAGGACTTTGAAAGGTAAGTGGCATTTTTTTTGGAGGGTGGGGGTGGGAGGTGGGGGGTAGTAGTAGTCCCTCCACTGTAGCCTAAATAAAGTTTCCTGCCACAGAGCTGGTGGGGAGGAACCTTAGGAGGTGAATAATACTGTTGAAGGACAGGGGTGGGGGTGGGGGTGGGGGTAAGGGTGAGGGGTTGGTAGTATTCCTCTACTGTAGCCTAAGTAAAGTTCCGTGCCCCAGACCTGGTGGGGAGGAACCTTAGGAAGTAGATAATACTGGGCAGAAGGAGAGGATGGGGGAGGGGGGGTGGGGTGGGAGTAGTCCCGCCACTAATAGCCGAAGTAAAGTTTCCCTGCCACGAGATGGTGGTAGAACCTAGGAGTGGATATACGGCCGACGGAGACAGGGCAAGTAATAAGTGATATAGAATCCTGAGTGACTTTTTTGTTGTTTTTTATTGAATTTCTTATGTGTTTCATACGCAATTTTTCAGTCAGTCCCAATCGCCATCACACCTGCTTCTCCTTTGGCGATCCCCTAGGCTTCCCTACCCCCGGAGTTCACAACGCCCCCATCATCTGTTCCAGAGTCCATTGCTCCAAAGTACACTCCTGCATCACTCCTCAGTGCTAGTTCCGGCCCAGAGCTTCAGGTACCCCATCCTGAGTCTCATCTTTTTTTGTGTTGTTGTGTGTTTTTCCAGACAGGGTCTCACTGTAGCCCCACTGTCTGGAACTCACGCTGATAGACCAGGCTGGGCCTGAAACTCACAAGATCCGCCTGGCTCTCGGGCCTCCCAATGCTAGGATTAAAGCGTGCGCCACCACGGCCAGCTGAGCCTCTTTTTAAAGAGAGGCCAAAGGTCTTCCTCAACGGGACCAACCATCTACTGCCAAAAAAAAAAAAAAAAAAGTTGGTGTCTCGCCAAGGTTGGGCTCTTGGGCTACCCCGTTTCCTCAGTTCTATGCTTGGTTTTGGTCTGCTGACCTTGTATGGATCAAGATGGATGTCCTAGAAAAGCATTATTCTCCCTGCCAAACACCATGACCACCACATATATACCATACTCTAGAGAAAGGAATTAAATGGTGTCAGATGTCACCATACATGCTGCTACTATACTGTTTATTCACATTTTAGGATAAAAGTAATCATTAACTTCCTGAAAGAGCCATAGAAAGGACGAGTCCTATACCTCCCAAGTGACAAATTGAAAGCTTTTCCACTATGGGAGGGAGCAGTGTAGCCAGTGGCAGTCTTCCTCCTTAATCCAAAACACTCTACAAGTCGCCACCAACAAAATGCCAAATCACGGGTAACACACGAAGAGGGGTATTTATGAAACTCCCTCGAGGAAATCTCAGGTTTTTTCGCACGAACATAACCCAGACACTAAAAGAGAGAATTATAGTCTTCCAGAAATCACCATTTCCAAAATTATTATCACATTTTTTAGAATCTTCATATTATGATACAATTTTTTCGATTTATTTATTTATTTATTTTATTTATTTTACAAGGTCTCCCTGTAGCCCCAGCTGGAGTATTTTTTTTTTAATTTTCATTTTTTATTGATGCTTTGTGTATTTCATACATCATTTTCCAATTCAGTTAGGGCGCATATTTGCCCTTTCCCTTCCCCCCACCCAACCCCATCCCCACTCCATGCATGTTCACCATAACTGTCCTGCATCGTCCTCAGTTTTTTTTTCATTTTTTTTTTTTTAAGAGTTTTTTTTTTTTTTTTTTTTGGTCTTTCGAGACGGGTCTCCCTGTAGCCCCAGCGTCCTGGAACTCACTCTGGAGACCAGGCTGGCTTGAACTCACAAAGATCCGCCTGCCTCTGCCTCCCAAGTGCTAGGATAAAGGCGTGCCCCACGCCTAGCCGGCCATTTTTTTCATTTTTTTAACAATAAGTGATAATTTATGAGTACAAGCATCCTTCATGTAAAACCATTTGCCAAGCAATTGTGCACAAACCCACACAGACCATGGTTCCCACCATCCAACAGGGGGAGGGGGCTTGTATGTTCAATCAAGTTGATCAAATGAGTGTCCCAGACTATATGCTGTAGTTTCATCATTCACCCCAATCGCAGTCCATTCTACCACTCCCCTCTTCCATAGATTGTTCCCTAGGCTTAGAAAAGGGGCACAGGTGGATGAGAAGCAAAACAGTCTACTTTCTCTGTGAGCTGTTGTCTTGGACTCTGGTCAATTCTGGCTGTTTCCTTTCATGGACTGACAGTTTGTCCAGGAAAATAACCTTTCGATCCTACTATGAAGCAAAAGCAATTAGAAATAGAGTATTTAAACAGTACGAGAAATTGTTATGGTAGGTTATGGTATAGACACAGATGTTTGGATGGTATGTTTTTTACTTTTTTTTTTTTTTGGGACAGGGTCTTACTGTGACTTATAACATCTCCTAACCATTAGAGATGTAAGCTTGTGGCATCAGCCAAGGGTTATTCCTCCAAGGAGAGAGCTAATAGCCAATTAAATTTGGGATATACAGGCATATGCGGCCTCTGCTGCACAGTATTTCCAGGAGGTGAGGTGTAGCTGGTTGCTGGCAGAGGAGTCTTGCTTGACTGAAGGAGACCCATATTTGCTTTATTGGTTTAGTGGCCTTTGGTAACACTCTCTGGTATTCCAGAGACCATCTGTACACTTGCATGTGTGGTCTCGATACATCTTTCCCATGTTAACGTCAAGTCTTTGACAGCAGGGCCTTATCGCCTCTCTTCTTGCAGGTATCCCAGATTAGAGGCAAGGACCCTTTACCTTTTGTGGGAGCTTGGATTCCTTGGCCAACATCTCCTTGGTAGAATAATCCATTGCTGATGTCAGAGCTCCTGTATTAATATATCTTGCTTAAGGGCATAGCTTAAGGAGACTTTAGTATTATATTTGCTTCTGAATAGAAAATAATCCCTTTCACAGTTCCTATGTCTATTAGTCAATTAAAGAAGGCAGTTTTACCAGTTTTATCAGAGATTACCTCTATAATAGTTCAAGTTCCTGTCACAGGGTTAGGGAGACAGAGAAGGATGGTGAAGCTATCTTACTTAAGCATAAGAAACATCGTGTCCTCTCTGCCCAAGAATTGTCATTGGTGGAAAGTGGACTAATAGCTGTCTATCTTCTCAATGACATCATCTGTTACCATAACAAATTTCCATCTTACAGACACAGAACCCCAAATTATAATGTCTGCCATTAAGACTTTACAGGCATGTCTCTAAAACGTGGTGTTTACAATACTATACCTCTATGCAAACACTCTGCTCTCCACATATAAGGAGACTAGAGGTTGGAAAAATTCATTCTTGATATTACTCTTTACACATCTGCACAAGATATACTGTGAGTGCATCAAGACATCCTTAGCAAGAAGAGCTGCAGTTTCCTTTGTGTGCTATATATGGCCACTGCACTAAGGCTTCCCATTAGAGGAAGGGGTCCAAAACTGTCCTACTTAATCCAGGCCACTAATTCAGATGTAAGTCACTGTGTTCACTTATCACAGAACCCAAAATCATATATTCAATAACTAACAGTGAGTAGACAAATGCCAAAAATGCTCCCTTGGGTCAGGAGAGATAGCTCGGTGGTTAAGAGCACTGGCTGCTCTTGCATAGGACCCAGGTTCAGTTCCCAGAACCCAACATGACTTTAATTCCAGTTCCAGGGGATCTGAAACCCTCTTCTATTAATACTGATAAGTGTTGTCCTAGAACATGGCATCATCTACATAAAGCACAACACAAACCAACTGCTCTACCTAGGGAAACAAGAATAGAGGATTACAGGAGTAATCACCGGCATTACTTTTCATGTGTCAGCACAGTGTGCTCTCAGAATGACTGACAGAACCCCTAGTAGGAAGAAGTTGTGATGCCTCCATGGTAGAAACATTGTTGGCTTCTTTATTAAGGTTTCCCAATGGAAAGGCGTTGTCTCTTCTCTTCTCAGTCAGGGTCACCATTGACTTGCTATCCTAGCTATCATATTTACTTCTCAGAACACAAAATCATAGATTTAAACAACGAAAAGTGATCAGATTAGTCTAGGCAGCTAATAGTCTCATGACCTTGGCACCTTCACACAGGACACCCTGACTAGCACACCCAGTTGAGAGAGTTGCTAATGTCACCACCCCCATAGCCGTTGTTAAGAAGTTACCTGCCCAGGGGCTGGAGAGATGGCCTAGTGGTTAAGAGTGCCAACTGCTGTTGCAAAGGACCTGGGTTCAATCCCTAGCACCCACATGGCAGCTGAGAACTGTCTTTAACTCCAGTTCCAGGGGAATCCGACACCCTCTTCTGACCTCTATGGCATTGCACGACATGGGTGCACAGATCTACCTGCAGACAGCACATTCATACATATAAAAATAAATAAAATTAAAAATATAAAAAAAATTTAAAAATAAAAAAGAAGTTACCTGCCCAAAACAGTAAACTTCTGCACCCAAAACTTCAAAAAAGACCAGGAAAAAGATGAAAGACACATATGGCAGAATGCATGAGCTCTGGTGGGGTGAGGTGGGGGCAAGGAAGGAGGAATGGGCCTAAATTTGATTAAGAAATATTGTGTAAAATACACAAAACCTCAAAAAAATTCCACTGTATCCTTGAAAAAATATATTTTCTCCACCTTCAAAGTTTAGCTTGTCCTTATTCACCACATTCTTTAAGTTGTCTATATTCTTATTAATGTTCCTTTGACTTTATAGATTTGTTATTGATATTATCTGTCTGTCTTGCAGTCTCATCTGTGTTTTGCTTTATGAAAGTTGTATCTTTGTTATTGAATGAATAAATATCAGCAATTATTTTTTTAAAAAAAGAACTCACCTGTATATTATAATTGAATTCCACTACAAGGATATCTGAGGTGCACAGGTGGAAGTCAGGAGCTCTAATGCCACTCCTGGCATCATGACCTCATTATATAAACTTTCCCATTCGTGGAAAGTGGCTACCTTCTTTCATAATGACATCATCTGTCACCACAGTTAAGAGACCAAGGTAAAACAGCACAGAACACTTAGCATAACTCTGTCATTAAGAATCACAGATAGTGGGATGGCAAGAGGGTTCAGCAAATAGAGGTACTTGATGCCAAGCCCAAAGACTTGGATTTGATAACCAGGACCTGCACAGTGGAAGGAAAGAATCAATTCCCGCAACTTCTCCTGTGACTTCCACACACAAACTGTAGCACATATACCCCTACCAGAGAGAGAGGGGGGGAGAGAGAGAGAGAGAGAGAGAGAGAGAACAAATAAACATTTGTGATAAAAATCTTTACAGAGACTCACAAATACCATATAAGGTGAACTATGGCAGAATACAAACACCAACTCACACCTGACAGTCCACCTAGAATAAGAGAAGAGTCTGTTTCAGAATAAACTATGTCATGCTTTGCATTACTCTTCACTAATTTGTGCAAGATGCTCTCTGAATGATGAGACATACTTCTCCAAGCAGACAGAAGCTATAATGACTCCACTGTAAGATCGAAGTGACCTCTCCAGTAAGGTATTTTTTGTTGTTTGTTTGTTTTTTGTTTGTTTGTTTGTTTTTTGTCTTTTTGAGACAGGGTCTCCATGTAGCCCTAGCTGTCCTGGAACTCACTCTGTAGACCAGGCTGGCTTTGAACTCACAAAGATCCGCCTGCCTCTGCCTCCCAAGTGCTAGGATTAAAGGCGTGCAACACCACCCCTGGCTCCAGTAAGGTTTTTAACTGGAGAAGAATGGACACTGGTTAGGCTCCTTCTCAAGGCCACTATGTAAGCAGCCATTGTGTTTCACCCTTCTCACTACAAGACACCCGGTTATAGGGTTAGAACAATGGAGATGAATGAGGATAGACCCAGAGTTCATGACACCCATCAGGATATCTGCAACTACAAATAAATCACACTTCTTAAAGAAGCTAATTTGGAAATAACACTGTCATTAGTTCCATCACTGATGTCATTGTTAATAAATTATGCACATATGCTATTCACTGTTCAGCATGAGGATTTCACAGAGGCTTAGGGTAGCCATAGATGAGATGGACAATAACACCTTCTTGCTGAGTCATGATATCCTCTCTATTCAGATATTCTCATTGGTAGAAGGTGTGCCAGTTGGTACCATCCTTCATGATGACATCATGTGTCATCACAGTCAATATAAATTTTGTTGGGTTATTGTTTTTTGTTTGTTTTGTCTTGTTTTTCAGACATGGTCTCCCTGTAACCCCAACTGACTGGGAACTCACTATATGAACCAGGCTGGCCTCAATTTCACAGAAATCTTCCTGCCTCTGTCTCTTGAGCTTGGGTTAAAGACATGTACCACCACGCCTGATGCCAATACATTTTTTTTTTTTTTTGTCTTTTTGAGTCAGGGTCTCCCTGTAGCTCTGGCTGTCCTGGAACTCACTCTGTAGACCAGGCTGGCCTTGAACTCACAGAGATCAGCCTGCATCTGCCTCCCAAGTGCTAGAATTAAAGGCATGTACCACCACGCCCGACCTGATGCCAATATATTTTTTAAATTTTTTTTAAATTTATTTTTCTAATTTTATTTATTTATTTTTCTATGTGTACAAATGTACTGTCTGCAGGTAGGTTGGTGCACCCGTGTCATACAATGCCCTGGAGGTCAGAAGAGGGCATTGGATTCCCCTGGAACTGGAGTTAGAGACGGTTCTCAGCCGCCATGTGGGTGCTGAGGATCGAACCCAGGTCCTCTGGAAGAGCAGTCAGCGCTCTTAAACGCTAGGCCATCTCTCCAGCCCCTGATGCCAATACATTTTTTTAAAGACCTCAAACTCATAATAATGGTATCGTCTGCCATTAAGACTGATAGATGTGGGGCTGGAGAAATGGCTCAGCAGTTAAGAGCACTCACTGCTTTTGCAGAGGACCCAGGTTCAACTCCCAGTACCTATGGCAGTCAATCATAGCGTCAGTTCCAGGAGATCTGATGCCATCTTCTGGCCTCTGTGTGCCATTGCAAGTCACAGGTGTTCTTATATACATGCAGGCAATCTGCTCAGACACACGAATTAAAAATAATAAATGAAAGTCCGGCATTGTGGTGCACACCTTTAATCCCAGCACTCGAGAGGCAAAGTCAGGCAGATATCTGTTCAAAGCCAGCCTGGTCTATATAGCAAACTCCAGGACATCTAGAGCTACAGGGGGACCATGTCTCTAAAAGACTAATAATAATAATAATAATAATAATAATAATAATAATAGAAATACTTTTTAAAGATGATAGGTGTGATTTTAGAACATAGTTGTTCCTATATTAAATCTCAACAACTATACCATGGCCTCTACTTAGAAGAACCAGATAAGAGGACAACATGAGTCATCTCTGACACAATTATGGATGTACCTACACTATCATGTATGTACCTAATAGTGTGCTCTTTGAGCAGTTAGAGAAACACCTGTTAGAAAGAAGCCATGATTCCTCTTTGTGAAACACTGATGGCCTCTCCACTAAGGTTTCCAATTATAGGGAAGTGGTCTTCGGTAGTCCCACATAATCAAAGCCTCTCTTTGATTAACATTTTTTTAAATTTTTTCACCATTTATCTTAAATCATGGGTTTGAACCATGAATAGTGATCTGTATACTCCTGGTAGATAATGCTCCTTCTGAGGCCTTGAATTTTATATATTCCTTTATATATTCCCTCCACCCTAGCAGACCCAACTGAGAGTTGTGCAGCTCCCATCACTTCCATATTGAATCCTATTTTGGAATGATTACTTACACATTGACACATGTGTATTTCAGAGACTCAGAGGACCCATGGAAGTGAGAGACCATGATTCCTCCTTTATGAGGCAGCATTTCCTCTTTACAAGATTTCTTACTGGTAGGGCTGGAGAGATGGCTCAGTGGTTAAAAGCAATGGCCATTCTTACAGAAGACCTGGGTTAAAATCCCAGCACCCACAAAGCAGCTGACAACCATCCATATCTCCAGTTTCAGGAGATCCGAGGCCCTCTTCTGTCCTCCGTGAGCACTGCATGACACAGGTGCACTTACACAAATGTAGGTATAATACTCATACACATAAAAAATTAATTTAAAAAAGATTTCTCATTGGTCTCATGGACCAGTTGCTGCCTGCTTTATTATGATAGCATCTATCACCACTGTGAATATGTACCTTTAACAACACAGTCCTCCTTATCAGAGGGTATGCCACTGAGGTGAATAGGCAGATCCATAATGTCCAGGACCACCATATCAATCAAAGAGGTAGCCACAATACCTCCATTGAGAGGCACTAATGGCCTGTCTACTAAGTTTTCTCATTAGAGAGAACTGGCCTTCAGCTACATTTATTTATTTATTTATTTATTTATTTATTTATTTATTTATTTATTTATTTATTTTGCTATTTTGCTATTTTTGAGACAAGGTCTCCCTTTAGTCCCAGCTAGCTTGGCACTCCCTCTGTAGACCAGGCTGGTCTTGACCTCAGAGATCCACCCGCCTCTGCCTCCTGAGTGCTGGGATTAAAGGTGTGTACCACCAAGCCCGCGCTCAGCTACTCTTCTTAATTAAAGCCACTCTTGCTGGGCGTGGTGGCTCATGCCTTTAGTCCCAGCACTCCGGAGACAGAGGCAGGCGGATCTCTGTGAGTTCAAGGCCAGCCTGGTCTACAGAGTGAGCTCCTGGCCAGCTGGGACTAAAGGGAGACCCTGTCTCAAAAAGACCCCCCCCCAAAAAAGATTAAGGCCACTCTTGACTAACTAATGTATTTCCTTCACACATCAGTGCCCAAAATCATGTTTGAAACATGAATAGTGAACAGCATAGTTCCAGTAGATAATGTTCCTTCTATGGTATTGATACCTTGACACAGCACACTCTCTAAAAGTCCCAGTTGTTAGTGGTGTAGGTGCCATGTCTTCTGTACATAAACTCATTTTTAAGTGGTCACCTAATTATTATTCACACTTCAGCACAAGAACATTTCAGAGGCTAAAGGACCCATGGTTGACAGGAGCCATGATAACTCATTTGAGAGGCATTATATCTGCTTTCTGGAAGATTTTTATTGGTAGAACATGGTTTGCCTTTCTTCACAATGACATAATCTGTCTCCACAGTGACTATGTGCCTATAACAGCATATCACTCCATATAATAGGTTCTGCCACTAAGACTGATAAGGATTGTCATATTTTCTAGGACTACTATAAAGAAGGAAGCATTGGCCCTCTATAATATCTGCACCTCCACAGAAGTCACTTGTCCATGAATAAAGATTTAGAATTTGGTTTTTTTTTTTTTTTTTTTTTTTTTTTGGTCCTTTTCGAGACAGGGTCTCCCTGTAGCCCCAGCTGTCCTGGAACTCACTCTGTAGACCAGGCTGGCCTTGAACTCACAAAGATTCACCTGCCTCTGCCTCCCAAGTACTAGGATTAAAGGCGTGTGCCACCATGCCCGGCAAGATTTAGAATTTGTAAAATGTCATTCATTCCATAATAATATCAATATCCAGACACTATCAAAATACTACAATGAACAGCACAGCACACATCAATTTTAGAGATTAAGCAGTCTAGGGAAAGCAGGGATCATGATGCTTCCTTTTGCAAGCACCATGAGTTCTTTTCCCAGTGTTTCCTAGTGGGGAAATGTGAGCCAATAACTGTCCTCTTTCCTGATGACATCACTTGTTGCTACCCTCATTGTACTGCTTTAATTGTATTGAAGTCTACATCATAGGTTTTATATTAAGACAAAAAAGGATAGTTGTAGAAATTAAAGGTCCAAAATTATACCTCCATACCTGCTCTCCTCCTAAGGGAAGGGAATTAGAGGTTAAGAGTTACCATCCCTACTCTTCACATATCTACAAGATGTTCTTTTTTAAAATTTTTATTTATTATTTTATGCGTATGAGTGTACTGTCTGCATGTAAGTAGGCACACCTATGTCGTGCAATGCTGTGGAGGTCAGAAGAGGGTGTGGGATTCCCCTGGAACTGGAGTTAAAGACGGTTCTTAGCCACCATGTGGGTGCTGGGAATCAAACCTGGGTCCTTTGCAAGAGCAGTCGTTGCTCTTAATCACTGAGCCATCTCTCCAGCCCCACAAGATGTTCTATAGGTGGCTGAAGGAACCATTAGCAGGAAGAAGGCATGAAACCTCCATTAAGAGATGTCTATGACCTCTCTTTTTTTTTGGTGTTTTTAAGACAGGGTCTTCCTGTAGCCCCTGCTGGCCTGGAACTCACTCTGTAGACCAGGCTAGCCATGAACCCACAGAGATCCGCCTGCCTCTGCCTCCCAAGTGCTGGGATTAAAGGTGTGCACCACCACACCCGGCTGTCTATGGCCTCTTTACTAGAGGTTCCCATTGGAGAAAGGTAGCCAATAGCTATCCTCCTACTTAATCGAAGCCACTGATTCTGAGGCCAACCACTGTGTTCACTTACATCCACAAAATACAATGCTTCCCCATAGGTAGAAGGTGGCCCAATGGCAGCACTGCTTCACAATGACAACATTTGCTACCACAAGCAAGAAGCTAGTTTAACACCACAGAACCTAAAACCACCAGCTCTAACCATTAAGACGCATTAATGTTTCCTCCAGTATACACCCTCACCTTTGCCTTGCACCCTGTCTAAGAGAATGATGTCATTATAGAATGTCAGAAATCACACCTGTCTTTATTGTTCATGCCCCTACACAAGTTTTTCAGTGAGTAAATGGATCCTTAGCAGGAAGAAGCCATGATATCTCCATTGTGAGGTACCAGTGAGAACAGACCGATGTTGCACAGTTATTTTGTCATGGTCTCTATATTACCAGTCATCGTATTTGATTCTCATCAGAGCACTTCTTGTCATAGACTCTGGTAACTCCTGGAAGTTTCAGGCCTCCCTTACAAAAATTATCTTTGAGTATACTCCTCATATCTAACCACTGCCCTGGTTAGAAAATCCATAATGTGCATTTAGTGTTGAGAGGCTTATGAATCTATAGATTCCCATTGATGGAATCTGAACCAATGATCTGTTTCTTATCTAAGAATAGTCTTCTCTTTCTGCCAACCATGGGTGGGGTTTGTGTCAGATGTAAAGGTAAAAAGGTCTCTCTCCCATTACCACCCTCCTGAGTACAGAAAAAAAAGCATATAAGTCTTTTTTGGAAGAGATCATTTAAAAGCTCATAGTCTTAAGACATTAAGTGCAAAATGTCACTGAGAGTTTGTGAAATAAGATCGACTTATTGTAAAAAAAAGAAAGATATTTAAATTTTCTCAGTCTAATTACATATAAATGTATATAACACATGATCTACATTTTTGCACATTTTAAAAACATATAATATTGATAAATTAGTTGTTGCATTACCAATCAGAATAAGTATGGGCCTTTTCCTGACCCCATTTGAATCTTTTGAAACTGATTTTAATTTGCTTTTGGTATATATATGAATTGGGCCACGGTTGCTATGGAGATCTTAAAGCTCATCCAAACTTCTCTGTGGTTATGTCTGAAATTATGTCTTTGGGGAGATTCAAATTATGAGAATGAGGACTGTGGGTGTCTGCCTCTCAAGGTGCCACTTGTTATCAGCTACCATCATCTACTAAACTAGAAAGACTCATAGATTCCCAAACTTAATAGATGATTACATTTCATAGTAGATCTTTTATCCTGTCAACCATCCTGAATAACATACCAAATTAATTTGGGGGCATAAATGGATGTGCTTTTTAGGAGAATTTGGCTCTATTTTCAGCTGTGAATTATGCATTAGGAAGAATTATTTGGACAGCATTCATCATCATTTCCGAAGTTAATGAAATTCCATTACACTTTGGTACATTTTCATTTCACCCTGTGGTAAATTAATTCTCCCTCATTCTTTCTGTCTCTGTCTCTCATTCTCCTTTTGCATCATTTACAGTAGTTACACAGTTGGAATATAGAGAGGCTTCATAGGTAGGAGAAGTTAAATAAGAGCCAGAAAAAAAAACAGATGTTACTAATTCTGTCTATAATGATGTGCTCTGTAACTCAATGGCAAGATGGACATGGAAGGCTGCTCTTTTTCTCAAATGCCACTGTTGTTTGTACTGATGTACATTTCAGAACTGGATAGGACTAGGCTGTAAGACTTAGCTGAGCTCCAGTTTAGAAGTCTAGCCAGCCCCTCTTCTTGACACCGCTCACACCTATGAACTGTCAGCCATCACCCCAGCAGTGGAAAAGCAGCAGATGCCACTCAGGCTGAGGAATAGGCTACTTAACTTGGCAGGAGGGCTCCTTGGGCAAACGAAAGGACCAACAACCCAACAACAGGTGAAACAAGCCTGAAGCTCTTTTTAGGGCTAGATATATCTGGTTATTATCAGCCTGGCCCATCCTGCTTTCAAACCTAATATTGACTGGCTGCTCTCTCAGATACCCTGCCCAATAAGTAAACCAATGCCTTTTGTCTAGTTCTGTAGGAACAGACCTAAGTGCATCCGGGAAGCTGGTTTGATCCCACTCTCGTGGATGGCTCTTTATGTTTCCAGGCTCTTTTTCCAGCTAATAGGTTAGTGGTTGAAAGAGAGTTCTGCCTGTGAACACAGAAAACACCAGTGTTTGAGTACCTTGGAGTGTACTGGGGAACATTGCCAAGTTCTGTTCCAAACTCATTGTAGTTAGCACAGCATCATTGGAGATAATATCTCTCACCAGACATAACATGAGGAAGAAATGAGATAAAGCATAGGAAAATATCAAGCACCAGGGCTAAAACAGTAAATGGAAGTTATTATGAATATTAGTAGTTCATTGTAATGTTTCTAGACCAGCACCTGATGCTCTGCTCCTTTTCTCTTGTTTGCTATTGTGATCACTTACTGCTCACTCCCAAGGAAGCTTAGAGAGGTAATGGTGGCCACTAAAGTATGACACATCCAGCCCGAGCATCAGGAATTTCATGAAGCATAGTACTTCTTTCTATACTCTTCAACTGCCCAACACTGAGTCCCATCAGGGAAGGAAAAAGACCCCCATTCAACACTTTCTAAGTGTTGGAAGATGTTGGGCATCATGGAGAGGAATATAGACCTTGAAGTCATACACAGGATGAGGCCAAACATGAGGAGAAGAGGAAGATTATTTTCAGAGTGTCCAGTGATTCCACTATAAAAATAAGTGACATAGTATATGCTTTCAGATTTGTTTTATTTATGAAGGAGATTAGATGTTTTGAATCATTTACAGAAGGACAAGTCTTTGAAATTCATACCTATCAAGACCATACCAAAACACAGATGAAAAAGTCTTCAGTCCATTATGACAGAATAAGTAGAAATGACCACAGTTAAAAATGATTGCTTTCTGATTGATGGCACTTGGTCAAACTTGAAGTTAACCAGATGGTAATGTCATTGATTGTACAAGCATTGGTCATTTTCCAGTCCAAAAAAATGGCTACCAAATAAGCAATTCAAGCAAGTAATAACATGACTCCTGGTTATATATAGTAGTCACCTCTTTAGATTACCTTTCAGATTAGTTTAGTTGCTTGTGCAATACATATGTGTTTATTCAGACTGTTCAAATGATCTCTATTTCAATTAACTCCAGACAGGACCCCTCCAGAGGCAAAAAGTAGAAAGGATATATTTATTTGCCTACATCAACCAAAGTAGCCTATACTCAGGTAAACACAGCCATAGCAACATCTGTATAGTAAGCTGCCCTGGAGCTCCTAAGCCAGGAGAGAGGTTGGAGTCAGGTGGAGATAAGAGAGCACCTTGACTGTAATTTATAGTTGTCAGGGAAATGACAGAGTTGGGGAGGTAGCCTATTCTCTATGAAAGCAGAGGCCATTAATGAGGGGAAGTGATCGATACTGATTGTGAAAGGTACAGTAAATCCTGTGACTGTATGCCTCCCCTTATCAGGAGTTGTTTTCCAATAGTCACTGATAACTGAGAAGCTGTACAGAAACCTGCCAGATAAATGGCAGCATGATATACACACTAATAACTTTTTCCAGAAATATGTAATTTTAGTAATAATGGCAGATCAACTCTTCTCTCTGACCAGATTTCAAGTTAAGATCAGGAATTTAAGTCTTCCCTTCACAGACCAAATTATTACACATTTTCATCCCACTTTCTTTGAAGATTTCTCATCTCACTAGCAACACGTGGAAGGCTCAAGTATTCTGCATTCTTGCCAGCATTTAGTATTCTACAGTTTGTCTTTCTTTTATCCATTTTCAGAGGTATGCAATGGGACCTTATTGTGGCTTGAATCAGCATTTCCTTGATGACTAACAGGGTTGAGAATCTTTTCATCTGCCTATTTGTCAGGACTCCATCTAGTACATAATAAGTGCTCCTACCCAGGTTTCTATTTGCTTCTTCCCCAAATGCATGATTTCAACAGAGGTGACCTCAAAACACTAAGTAACCCTGGGATTTAAAGTAACAGTCACGAGCTTGGAGAAAATGGCACCTGAAGCTAGAAAAGAAAGGGGGGTCACACACCACATCACAGATGTAATCAGACTTCAGGAAGTAAGAATTGACTAATTCTAAACAGAAAAATCAGTACTAGCTTCTCTGAACACACACACACACACACACACATAAACTCATGACGTTTCTTCATTAAAATGTTTTATAGTGAAATATACACTATACACAGGTATGTGGACTGAAAAGGGACAGTGACGGGGCTAGAGAGATGGCCTAGCGGTTAAGAGCGCCGACCGTTCTTACAGAGGACCCAGGTTCGATCCCCAGCACCCACATGGCGGCCGAGAACCGTCTGAAACTCTACTTCCAGGAGAACTCCAGTTCCAGGGGAATCCAAGACCCTCTTCTGACCTCCGCGGCATTGCACGACATGGGTGCACAAACCTGCATGCAGACAGTACATTCATACACATACAGAAATAAATAAAATTAATAAAAAAAAAAAAAGAAAAGGGACAGTGACAAGTCATTGAGGAACTGCCCAAATGTGCTGGATCATTACAGTTATGAACCATACAAAACAAGATGAGAGCATTTTCTATTGTGCCATCTTCCCTTCACACTCTGAAATAAAATCTCTGGAGTCTCTTGTTCCTCTTGCCACTTTTTTTTTCCAAAGCACAACTTGATTCCTGAAGCCTAGTATGCAATTATGAAGCTCATTTTGATTTAGCAAATATTCATTGAGTACCTAAAATATTCCAAGCACCAGACAAGACAACATAAGGGAACCTAATGGCTCATGAGGCCCACTCTCAAATCCTCAGGGGAAGTTGTAATAGTCTTGTATCTTTGGGTTATTTTAAGGAATAAGTGAAAAGTCTGCTTGTCATCTTGTCTTACTACTAGTCTCAGTTCTTAGTGTCTAGACGTGAGATTAGTCCATTCTTTTTTTTTTTTTTTTTTTTGTCTTTTTGAACAGGGCTCCCTTGTAGCCCCAACTGTCCTGGAACTCACTATGGTAGACCAAGGCTGGCTTTGAACTCACAGAGATGTGCCTGCCTCTTGTTTCTAAGTGCTGGGATTAAGGCATGTACCACCAAGCCCAGCTAGTCCATTCTTTTTTGTCTTTTTGAGACAGGGTCTCCCTTTAGTCTCAGCTGGCCTGGAAACTGCTATGTAGACCAGGCTGCCTTGAACTACAGAGATCTGCCTGCCTTTGCCTCCCAAGTGCTTAGATTAAAGGCATGTGGCCACCACACCCAGCCAATCCATTCTTTTTTTTTCTTTTTTTTTTTTTTGTCTTTTCGAGACAGGGTCTTCCTGTAGCCCCAGCTGTCCTGGAACTCGCTCTGTAGACCAGGCTGGCCTTGAACTCATAAAGATCCACCTGCCTCTTCCTCCCAAGTGCTAGGATTAAAGGCATGCGCCACCACTCCCGGTATATTACTTTTTTTTATGTGTATTGAATGTACTGTCTGCATGTAGGTTGGTGCACTCCGTGTCATGCAGTTCAGCAGAGGTCAGAAGAGTGTGTGGGATTCCCCTGGAACTGGAGTTAAAGATGGTTCTTAGCCGCCATGTGGGTGCTGGGAATCAAACCTGGGTCCTCTACAAGAGCAGTCGGTGCTCTTAACCACTGAACCATTTCTCCAGCACACCCCCAGTCCATTCTTTTAAATAGGCTTTTTCTCTTGATGACCCTCTGATGGCAAAGCTTCCTGTAGTCCTAAACTCACTTCCTCTTCTTAAAAACCAGCACCTGAAGTAGATGATAAATAGATAGATAATAGATGATAGATGGATAGATAGATGATAGATAGTTGGATAGATAGATGTAGATAATAGAAGATAGATGGATACATAGATGGATAGATAGATGATAGATAGATGCTTAATTATCCTCTTCATCTATCTAATGACTAATTCAAGGAGGCAGGAGGTATCATATTTAAAAATAAATACTAGAAGGAAGCTCATTCCTTTTTGTGAATGATTCTGTACATGCTTGCATATTATTGATGAAATTTTTTTTATGGCACTTGATGTATCTGCTCTCCTTATTCTGGAGGTAGCAGAGACTCATGAGGGCAGCCAGTGGTCTAGAAATTTAATTTGCTGTCAGTGGTGGCTAGGCCATTAGTTAAGTTAGTACAGAATCACAGGGTCTGTCAAGCCATGATCATTAACAGGCCCTGCAACCTTGGCATTTTGGGGGGCAGATCAATATATTTTAGAAAGACAGTACTTGGGGGTATAGCACTGTGGTATAGTGTATGTTCAGCATGTAGGAGACCCTGGGTTTCATTGGCAGCATCTGAATATAAAACAGAAAAGTTTAGAAAGGGAGCTATGTCTGCCTTTAAAGCTCAAAGGAAGCAAACCTCTTTTTCTTAAAAGGCAAAAGGATTTGGTATTGATGAAATTTTTACCTATGAGGAAGATTTTAATTTCTTCACTAGAGTTAATTTTTCAATTATCCATGTTAATGGGCAGAAGCAATTGCTCTAGAAATCTTAAACAGATAATACATTATTCTTCCCATTTATTAGTCGCCTACCTCCCTACAGTTGGTCTCTTTTTCCACCCACCGCCAACAAGCAATTGTTTGTGCATTCAGTAAAATTTTTTCCCGAGGTAATCTCTCCCCCTACAGGCCAATTGATGATTTCAAGAAAAAAGGCTGGAATGAGGGACCACCTATGTGCTAATTTACAAAAGGGACAGAGGATGACCAGGAGGCAATCTCTTCTAGAGGCAGAAAGATTCATGTTCCCTAGGATCCAGGGTATGCATTTGCCTCCGGCTCCATAGTGTTAGCACATCTGAGAAGACCGACTGACTGCTAAGTTAAGCAGCAAAAGTCATGTGCTTTAGATGAACTATTTTCTCAGCCTTGGTTTATTCAGCTGTAAACTGTAAATGCACAAGACCAGAAGCAATAGATGCCCTGGGTGATATCTGTAATTATTACTGCTAGTACTATTATTAGTAATAATGGCGGACTGTACTGAGAGTCATTACAAGAATGAGTGAATAATACCAACTAGGGGATGTGAGTTTGTTGTATTTATTATAAAAAGAATAACATCTTTGGAGTTTTAAATCTATACCATAAACTGGGCCCAGTGGCATAGACCCATATTCCCAGTGTCTCTGGAGGCTGAGGGAGGAGAATTTCACATCCAAGTCCTGTGTGGTCTACAGAGTGAGTTCAAAGATAGGCTGAGTAACTAATTTAGTGAGACCCTATATCAAAATAAAACCTGGGAAGGAAAAGGGAAGACCAGAGAGCTCAGTAGGACAACCCTTGTCTAATATGCCTGAGGTCCTGGGTTAAATCCTTAACACTGAAAAAAAAGAAAAAAGAAAAAGAAAACAAACGCCTACTAGTAGATTCAGTTTATTCTGCAAAACTTGCTTTTTTTTATTTATTTTTGTATGTGTATGAATGTATTGTCTGCATGCAGGTCTGTGCACCTGTGTCGTGCAATGCCGCGGAGGTCAGAAGAGGGTCTCGGATTCCCCTGGAACTGGAGTTCTCCTGGAATTGGAGTTACTTGCTTTTTTATTCTCACTTCTGAGATTTTTCCCAATACCAGAAGAAAAAGTAAGGGTCTACCTGTTGTGCTAAGAGCCTAGGACAGGATTTTATCTGATTTTCGTGAACCACTGTGCTGAGGGCCTTTTCTGCAGGCCAGGCTTCTTCGAGGTCCCAGGGAGAGATCCTTTTTCCTCAGCCCAGCAGAGAGTACCTCCTAGTGATTGAAGCTCCCTGAGTTTCATTTGCTTTAGGTTTGAGGGTACCCCCCTTTCTCCCTACCAGAATGACTCTGCTTCCTTTAAATATGTTCCCAGCATTAATAAATTGTCTAATGTTGTTCTATACCGAGGAAACCCATTAGCTTGCAAAGGTGCCTTGTTCTGAAAGTCTCTGACAGTAACATATAGAGGCAAAGCAAACTACTTGACTACTACTAACCAGAGTAGGTATTGTCCTAACCACATTTTGCTCAAAAGGAAATATATTGGCTTAAAGATAATAAAACAAACATTGTGCTATTTAGTATACCAACAGAATCTCCAAGTTATCTGTTCAACTGAATGCTTCCTACTGTTTTTCTTTGGCCTTCACAGGACATGTTCTTGTATGAACATCATACTTTTTTACTCACTAGGTGGCAGCAACACTCAGCTTTGCCAAAGAGCAGCAACTGAATTGTTCCCGTTGTTTCTACTGAAGAGCACTATTATGCAGATTTGATTTAAGAATACCCTCCAGGGGGCTGGAGAGATGGCCTAGCGGTTAAGAGCGCCGACTGCTCTTGCAGAGAACCCGGGTTCGATTCCCAACACCCACACGGCGGCTGAGAACCGTCTGTAACTCCAATTCCAGGAGAACTCCAGTTCTGACATGGGTGCACAGGCCTGCATGCAGAAAGTACACTCATACACATAGAGAAAAAAAAAATTTTTTTTTAAAAGAAAACTTCCTTTCTTTAAAAAAAAATACCCTCCATACCTCAAATTTCTACTTTGACTTTTCTGAACCACTAAACATGTTTAATTCCAATGAAAAGCAACCAGAAATAATTGTACAGATTTCATGAAAACGTATCAAATATAAAGCCAGAAAATAATGAGAGCAGTCATTGAATATGACACTTTTATGAATTAATGAATAGGCGAAACATAACTGGAGAGATTTACCCAAGATATTACAAGTAGTTTGTGGCTCAAATATCTTTACTCTCAATGCCAATCTCTTCCTCTTTTCTTTTTTTTTCTGTTTTGAAGGTAAATACACCCAATAGTTCTGTATAGTAGCTGTGTGTCCTGGCGTAGGCTAGTTAAGCCCTCTGAGCCTTGAATTATTCAGTTATAATATAGGGCTAATAAAAGTGTCCATGTCATACAGTCTCATCAGAATTAAATGAGAAAGGGGGGCACATCATGTTCAAGAGGTTGCGTTACACCCATGCAGGTATGCCACAATGTTGCATGCAGGGAGGACAGTACACATAGGTAAGTATGACAGACAGAGGTCCCCAATAGCCTTTTGTGATTTTCTGTGATAAAAATCTGACACAATACATACGATATTCCTTTTCTCCCCCGTACTGGACAGTGCATACATTTTAAATACGAACCAATAAGAAAGATGCAAGAAATAATAAATGGGAAGGGGAGTTGTGTGCCCCAAGAGAGGTTACCTAAGACCTCTTCCAGTGTGAATAACCTGTGATTTTACTATGAAAAGGCAATGTGTCTAACTCCCAGTCTTTCCTTAGGGAGAGGATGTGTCACTCACAAAGGCCTGAGGTCAAAGAGACATGCCCTGACCATCTCTGGACAGCAACATCTATATCATCCAACCATTTTGAAAATATGCAGAAGAGTTTAATGTATGAAAATGAAACCATCAGTATAGGTGAGGCCCATAAAGGAAAGCACATTGGCAAATAGTAGAGTGTAACTATCACCAGGGATCCATTTTTTTTTTTCAAAATTTTTTCTTGGGCGCATCTAATCTGTTTAGCTAGTTAGAACTTACATACTGGGTCAGCATCTTCTTGCTTTGGGACTAGGGCCATTTGCACTGCTAGATAGCTCCCCTCCCCCACTAACCTGACAAATGTACCTCTCACCACTTATCAAAGGAGATACTTTTCGCAACAGATGGAGACTATTAAAAAGTTCTATAACTGGTTGAACACACAGAGAAATTATCTGTGAGGTGCCCAGTCCTAACTGACAGGTACAATGCAATCTCTACAGCCTCAGAAAATATAGCAGAACAGGGGCAGAAAGAATATTGTTGCATCTCTCAACTCTCACCAGTGAAGCTTCCACATGCAACAGATGGTGATTAACCCAGAAGTCACAACTGACCAAAGTGCAGAGAATAAGAGACTACAGAGTGTTTTTCTCTGGATAGGACACCTAATATCAAACCTCTGCCTCCCACAGCTCGGGAAATATTGCAGAAGAGGAGATGAAAAGAGTGTAAGAGCCAGGAGTAGTTGATGTACACACTTAGACATCTTCTTGTTACTAAATGCTTAACTTTCTTTTTTTTAATTTTTATTTATTTTTGTATGTGTATGAATGTACTGTCTGCATGTAGGTCTGTGCACCCGTGTCATGCAATGCCTCGGAGGTCAGAAGAGGGTGTCGGATTCCCCTGGAACTGGAGTTCTCCTGGATTTGGAGTTACAGACAGTTCTCAGCCGCTATGTGGGTGCTGGGGATTGAACCCGGGTCCTCTGCAAGAGCAGTCGGCGCTCTTAACCGCTAGGCTATCTCTCCAGCCCTAAATGCTTAACTTTCTAAATGCTTACTAAGTATAACTGATCAAAGAATGGGCACCTTAAGTCTAATGGTCTAAGTGTTCAAATTCAGGGACACATAGATCCAGTCAGAATTTTCTTTTTTATTTAACTTATGTATATGAGTGCTTTGGCTTCGTGGATGTACGTACACCCATGATGTGCAATGCCTGTTGAGACAAGAAGAGGGCATATTATCTTGTGAAACTGGAGTTATGGGCGTTCGTTAGCTGCCAGGCAGGTGCTGGGAACTAAACCAAGGTCCTCTGAAAAAACAGCCAGTACTCTTAACCCCTGAGCTATCTCTCTAGTCCTAGAAGTTTCTTTTTTAAAAAAATGATACTTTTGTGTATATCCCAAATCTAATTGGCTATTGGCTCTCTCCTTGGAGGAATAACCCATGGCTGATGCCACAAGCTTACATCCTCTACAGGTTAGGAGACATTATAAGCCACAGTAAGACCCTGTCATATTTAACAGGAAAAATGTAATTCATGGATTAACATATCATCCAAACATATGTGTCTATACCAAAGTAACCTACCATAACTATTAGTGCTGTTTAAATACCTATATATCTAATTGCTTGTGCTTCATTAGTAGGATCGAAAGGTTATTCCTGGACAAACTGTCAGCCCATGAAAGGAAACAGCCAGAATTGACCAGAGTCCAAGACAACAGCTCCAGAAAGAGTGGACTGTTTTGCTTCTCATCCACCTGTGCCCCTTTTCTAAGCCTAGGGCAATCTGCGGAAGAGTGGTGGTGAATGTAAGGGTGCGCGATTGGGGTGAATGTGAAACTACAGCAATGTAGTTGGACACTCATTTGATCAACTTGATTGAACATACAACCCCTCACCCCCGGTGGAATGCGGTGGGGCTGGGGGGTTTGGGCACAACAGCCTGCAAATTGGTTTTACATGAAGGATGCTTGTACTCATGATTTATCACTTTAGCTAAAAATGAAAAAAAAAACTGAAAGATGAGACAGTATGGCAGAATGCATGATCGGGATGGGGTGGGGGGGAAGGGAAGGGGAAATATGCCTGAACTGAATTGGAAAATGATGTATGAAATGCACAAAGCATCAATAAAAAAATGTTTAAAAAAATGATACTTTTGGGCTGGAGAGATGGCCTAGAGGTAAGAGAGCCAACTGCTCTTGCAGAGGACCCGGGTTTGATTCCCAGCACCCACATGGCAGCTGAGAAGCATCTTTAACTCCAGTTCCAGGGGAATCTGATGCCCTCTTCTAACTTCCACGGCATTGCACGACACGGGTGCACAAACCTACATGCAGACAGTACATCCGTACACATATAAAATAATAAAAATTTTAAAAAATATATAAAAAATGATACTTTTTTAGATTTCTTTTTATTTGATGTGTGTGAATGTATTGCCTGCATGTGTATAAGTGCACCCATGTCATGCAATGCCCATGAAGATCAGAAGAGGACATTGGATCCCCTGGAACAGGAGCTATGGTTGGTTGTTATCCACCATGTGGGTGCTGGGAATTGAACCCTTGTCTTCTGAAAAAGCAGCCAGTACTCATAACTGCTGAGCAATCTCTCCAGCCCAAATTTTTTTTTAAAGGATGCACAATAAGTGGCCATGATGGCACATGCAATCTTAGCACTAATGAGGTCAAGGTGAGAGGACTGCAGGGAGTTAGAGCAAGCATGGCCTACACAGTGCATACCAGGGCAGCCAGGGATACAACAGCAAGATCTTCCCTTCCTCAAAAAACCCAAACCAAAAAGCCAGTGGGGTGGGATGGGTTTTCTTATTATCTTCTATTTGGAACCCAAATGATCAATTTGTACAAGTCAATACATACATATATGAATCTCCACCATTTGATTCGGTGAAGCACATTCGATGTTCCCATTTCTCCATGTGTAGCTTTCATGAGATTTTTGTCTAGTATTGGTGCAGAAAATGTCCATCCTGTTCCGCAGCAGAATGATCATTTCTGTTCCAAGAAGCTGCACAGGAGGAGGAAGTTACAAAAAAGCCCAGGAAAACACTAACACTGTGGGACAGCAGAGAGCTGGAAGAAATGGGAGTGGTAAAGGAAATTCGGGCCAAGAACCCTCCAGTTCCTTTCTATGCATAAAGAAAACATTTATACCCCCCCATAATTATATAGTCTCCTCATCCCAGGTGACACACAGACACAATAAACTGGTGGTATTCCCCTAGAGAACAATTTGGTTTGAAAGCTGTTTCAACCTCACACTCCCCCCCCCCCAACACCGTATTCCAAAGAAAGAATCCTAAATAGAATGGGGAATAAGAAGGTAGAAAATTGTAAGGCCAATGGAACCCTACTATTTGAAATGGTGGAGAACTTGAAAAAAATCCCCAAGCTCAACAACAGTACAATGTCTTTAAAAGGTAGCCTGTTTGACCACATAAAATGCTATTTAGGGCTGGAGAGATGGCCTAGCCATTAAGAGCGCCGACCGCTCTTACAGAGGACCCGGGTTCGATCCCCAGCACCCACATGGCGGCCGAGAACCATCTGAAACTCCAATTCCAGGAGAACTCCAGTTCCAGGGGAATCCGAGACCCTCTTCTGACCTCCGCGGCATTGCACGACACGGGTGCGCAGACCTACATGCAGACAGTACATTGATACACATACAGAAATAAATAAAAATTAATAAATTTTTTTAAATGCTATTTAATCCAGCCGTGATGGCACACACCTTTAGTCCCAGCACTTGGGAGGCAGAGCCATGTGGATGTCTGTCAGACTGAGTTGAGGTCAGCCTGATCTACAGACTGAATTCCAGGTCAGCTAGGTCTACATAAAAAAATGTTATTTATTCATGAAAATGATAAGTGTTGGGCTATGTTAAGTGAAAAATGTGAAATACAGCACAGTATAGATTCAAACATTATGACTATGTACAGCTAAAATGTATGTGGATATTGTAAGGTTATCTCTGGAACTCATCCTGACAGATATTAACAGTAAAGAAAGAAAATGTGATGTGAGATTTCACATTGATTTTGGTTTAGCTACCACGCATGCCACTTTAAAAAACATAAGGCCTCAGGACAATTCGCCATTTTGTTTATTTCTCCAGACTCACATCCTGCCTGAACTAATTTGGATTGTGTGTGTAAGAGCATTTTGTAAATGCATCTTTCATATGAGTTGCTCTGTGAGACCTTGGATGAGTCACTTCATTTCAGTTGCTTCTTTTGTAAGATGAGGAACAAGTTGGTTGAATGTTAAATCCAAGTATCTTTGAGCTATCAGGTGAATAATAATTTTAGTTTTTCTGTCCCTGGTGCTCTTGAGAATCCCAGCTCAGACTGCTGATCATAAAAAATCCATTAACTTTGGAGAACATACTGAAAGTGCTACCTTTCTACAACACCCAGAGAATTGGCAGATTGGGGTAGAAGGGGAGGAATGTGCCCAGAAGGAATTTGGGTCTAGAAAGTTGAAGGGAACTCTGCTGAAATTACGTACTGAAGAATACCCAAGGCTGGGGAAAATTTGAGTTTTCAATTGGCCTCCAATAACCTAGCCTTTGAGGTGCCACTAAGTCGCGAGAGTAAGCTATCCTCAGGAGGCCAACAGAGTGTGTTTTGTTTCCTGATTTCCCTTAATCCCAGCCTCACCTGGCCTTCCACGAGGCCTGCATGCCTCCTCCTCTGCCATAAACCGTCAAGCCTGTGGATTTCTGGCTCACATTCCCAACAACAAGCTCCCTTGAGAGAGGCTCTCTCCTCTTTCTGTAAGATCTTTCTTCCACTAAGGCCGCCTCTGTTTGTAAGAAGTGAGGGAAAGGTTCAAACACCATGGTGGCGCCAATCCATGTGTTTGGAGTCCACTTGCTCTGCCTGCTGGCTTCCACACAGAGACATGCCTGGGGCAGGGGGCGGCGGGGTGTGTAATTGCCCACTGTATTTTACCGCAGTCTCATGTGAACAGACCCTACCTTGTCCTCTTCTGAAGGAGGCTTTCTCTTTCCTACTAGCTGAGGGAAATACAGGCAGGAACACAAAGGATATGTGAAGTTCCAGAATCTCTGTCTCTCTCTCTCTCTGTCTCTCTCTCTCTCTCTCTCTCTCTGTCTCTCTCTCTCTCTCTCTCAAGAAAGATCTCAGTGTGTGAATGACTCCTAGTTGTCATTCCTCCCAAACAAGCATCTTTGTTAGAGAGTTACCCACAATTATTATTCTTTGCATGAAAAATTTCATCTCTTGTCTCTTAACTGTAAAGCCCTCTAGGCAGCATTTGCCTGACAAATGCTCTCTTTTAGCCTCCTAGTCTTGGTCTTTATTATTGGCTGTTCACCTGGTGTACCACCCCCAGCCCTCAGCCCAAACAAGAAGATATTTAGGAGGATTAGGGCTAGGGAAACTTGGATGGGGGCAGGGGTGGGGGGGAGGGAGAGGCAGAGAAGAGGCTTTTGAGTATCTCAAGTCTGGGTAAGGAGGTGTGAAATTACTTCTTTCAATCTGAGTCTTGTGGTATATTATCAATAATAATAGTGGTCATTTAGGAGATCCTGCTACTGACCTCATAGATAGAATTACTGAGAACAACTGAGGCTAAGGGATGAAGTGTTTCATTCGGTAACTGCCACAGACTGCTTTTTATTAACTAGTATCGCAACTAACCATCTTATAAGGATCCTGGACTATATATTGGGTGCTGTAATTGATCCTTTACAGTAACTGATTGGAATTCCCAGAAAACAGTTCTAACCAACTGCCATTCTCCTTTTAGAGATGAATAAACTGGGACTGAAGGCTGCATTGTCCTTGGTTGCCAGAACTGGGTCCTGGGCCCCAAACTGTTAAGTATTAAAGTCTGCGTACACTCTTTGCACCACAGAGTGGATAAAAGACACATTTGGGACCTTTACATGTCCATCAGCCAGTAAGTTCCTCTCCTAGCTAGTCTGTGACTAAAATTTCAGTGCTTATATAATGACAGCTTTTCTCTCTGAACCAATTTTCTCCAAATGTCATTTCCTCCTTCTAGAAACAGACTGAACACATTCCTGACTCACACGTGAACAAAGCCACTTCACGTTTCAGATTTTTCTTTCCCCTGCAGTCTGCCCTATGGCAATTCTACAAGCCCAAGGCCAAATTCCAGCTCCTAGTGGAGGATGTGTGAATCCTGCAGGCTTAGAAAATAGCATGAGAGCAACTGACAGAGGCCCCCAAGTGCGCCTTACCCAGCTATTTCCCAGCAGGCTGTGGATTGAGATACGAATGAAACACGGGGAAAGCATATGCCAGCCGTGCTGGGGCCCATATTCCTGTTAAGCATACACACTGGGTCATTTTTATCACGAAAACATCATGAACTACGCTACTCAAATGCTTGTACCAAGCAAAGACTGGAGCTGGCTCTTTATTTCTCACACCTTCCGTCTTAAACAGAGCGCATACACAAGACGCCAGTGCACACATCCAGAAGAAACCAACTTTGGGTCTGACCACATACACGCTTCTGAACCAGGCAAAGAAAAGAGCACAAAATAAATAAGTGCTACTAAAAGACTGAACAGTTCCACCTCATTCTGTTTTTACCGAATTAATTATCCCCTGCCATAATAGCAAACTTCATTATCGTCACTAAAACTTTACTGAACATAAAGCACACACACAGCCCAGACCAGAACAGCACAGTTCAGCCCAGCCCAGCACAGCCTAACACAGCCCAGTACAGCCCAGCACAGCCCAGCACAGCTCAGCACAGCCCAGCACAGCTCAGCACAGCCTAGCACAGCCCAGCACAGCCCAGCACAGCCCAGCACAGCACAGCACAGCCCAGCACAGCCCAGCACAGCCCAGCACAGCCCAGCACAGCCCAGCACAGCCCAGCACAGCCTAGCACAGCCCAGCCCAGCCCAGCACAGCCCAGCACAGCCCAGCACAGCTCAGCACAGCCCAGCACAGCTCAGCACAGCACAGCACAGCACAGCACAGCCCAGCACAGCCCAGCACAGCCCAGCACAGCACAGCAAAGCCCAGCACAGCCCAGTACAGCCCAGCACAGCCCAACACAGCTCAGCACAGCTCAGCTCAGCACAGCCCAGCACAGCCCAGCACAGTTCAGCACAGCCCAGCACAGCCCAGCACAGCCCAGCACAGCCTAGCACAGCCTAGCACAGCCCAGCACAGCCTAGCACAGCCCAGCACAGCCTAGCCCAGCCCAGCATAGCCCAGCACAGCCTAGCCCGGCCCAGCACAGCCCTGCACAGCACGGAATAGCACAACACAGCATTGGCCATGGAGGATAACTCATACAAGAACTGGCCCTTTAACACAGTAGGTGGCACAGACCCAGTTACTCAGGAGGATGCCCCAGGAGTATTACTTGCACCCAGGAGCTTGAGAGCAAACATTAGTGAGACTGAAAGGGAAAAATATCCGTGGAATAGACAGTAACCTCTTTCACAACTCAGAATAGCTATTTCTTCCATGAAGTCTCTGGTTCTTGGCTACTCCCCCCCTTCCCACCCTGGATTTGTGGAGTTGGTCGTTTATTTACCCTTTGGCTTAGGCTCCCAGGCACCATTTTTTGTTTGTCTGGGTTTTTTTGTTTTGTTTTGTTTTAGCAGTCCTCACTTCCCCTGGTTCCTCAATCTAGTAGAAAGCTCCTGAGCTCAAGAGTCAGTTAATCCTGACTTTGAATCATATTTCTTGGAGGTGGAGGAAAGGAAAGAATCAAACAGTGAGAAAAGAGTCTAGAACGGCAGATAAGGGCCAACTCTAGAAACCATTACAGAAAGGCTTGGTAAACAGCCCAGGAGTAGACCTCTCACAACTCTGCAGCCTCTCCTTTCATTGCCCTCGCAACTCCTTTTCAGTTTCATCAGGTAGATATAGGCCAAATAGCAGCTGGGCTGCATAGTGCTTCCTTCCCAGCAGTGGAGAAGTGGTGCCCATTTACATTTCTTTCCAAAGAATGTTGGGAGGAATTCTCACATAAGTAGAGGACAGCACTGGAAAGGATGTCAGGCGAGCTGGGTTCCACCAATGGGAGCTTGAGTGAAGCCCCGCCTCTGAGCCTCAAAGGAAAATGTAAGGACAAAACTAGTAACTTTGATTATCTTTCCCAGTAACACTGTGTGATAGGTCTTCAAGAGTAACAATCAGAAGCTACAGAAAAGCAAAATCTTTCCTGAGACCAGTGAAACGCTGTGTTAATCACTAACTCAGAGATAAGATCCACCTTTTTTCTTTTCCTTCCTCCTCTGCCCTGAGTTTTGTACAAACTCTCCTTGTGGTCTTGGAAAGGTTGACTGTTGGGGGAGTGTGTGCTTTAGATGTACTGTTCTATTTTTGTTGAGTCCTTTACCCCAGATGCACACAGAGACCAAGGCAACCTGTTGATGAAATTTGGCTTCTGTTCTTGACTGCCCAAATGTATGTATGTGCTCCAGACCCCTAGGCCCCGGACAGTATGCACACAGGTTGCATTATTCTCGGGCAACTGTTTATCTCCCCAAGTATATAACTTCTCTAAATAGGTTTTCAAGCTTATCATGAAGAAACAATGAGGTTTACAGTGCAGCCTTTCAGCCACAGGACTGTATCAGACCATTATCAGTTAAAGTTTGCAAATAGAAATTATCAAGTGCTAGATTTGTAAAAGAATTACAAACTAGTTCAGATTCAGTCATAAAGTCTTTTTTATGTATTTCAGACAAGATTTCTTTTCTTTTTTGGGGGGGTTCTTTTTTTAATTTTATTTATTTATTTATTTTTATGTGTATGAATGTACTGTCTGCATGCAGTTTTGTGCACCCATGTTGTGCAATGCCATGGAGGTCAGAAGAGGGTGTCAGATTCCTCTGGAACTGGAGTTAAAGATGGTTCTCAGCTGCCATGTGGGTGCTGGGGATTGAACCCGGATCCTCTGCAAGAGCAGTTGGCACTCTTAACTGCTAGGCTATCTCTCCTGCCCCAAGTGGGGGGGGTTCTTTTTGAGACGGTCTCCCAGCTGGCCTGGAGCTCACTATATAGACCAAACTCCCCTTGAACTCACAGAGATCTGCCTGCCTCTGCCTCCCAAGAGCTAGGATTCTTAATCAAATTTAGGCCCATTCTCTCTTCCTTGCTCCCCACTTGCCAGAGTCCATGCATTCTGCTGTGCCTGTCTTTCATCTTTTTCTCACTCTTTTTTGAATTTTTGGGTCTAAGCAATAGGATTTGACTATTCATGAACTGGAAATGTAAACATGCTTCTAAACATCAATAGTAATGCTTAAAGCAACAAGCCATTCTCTTCGCTGTGGAGGTATAAAGCATCTTTGCTTGGAGCAGGGTAAACCAAGAGTGAAGTGTTATAGGGGATGATCTACTCTGGAGGATGATCTACTCTGACCCTGCCCCAAGATTTCTCTGGAAGTCTCTCCCTGGGTTCATAGGAGAGGAGGTTTCTCTACCCTGTCATTCCCTGTGTGTGAGCTGATATTTTTTCCTTTCCCTTTGTTCATTTAGCTCGCTCAATTGGATATGAGGTTGTATGGAGTCATGCACTATCCCACGCTTGGCAAAGAAATGGAAACTTGTGTGTGATGTGGGGTGTATCAGAGTCTTCCAGTAATACTGGTATAGAATGTGCGACCTGCGTGGATTGTGATGTTCTCCTTTGCTTTGTGATGTTCATGTTAATGAAGTCATGGTGATACCCTGGATTTTGATGTACCCTTGGTCAAAGCTTCTACCTGCTTTTAGGAGAAATATAAGTAAATATTGAGGACATAAAGCATTAGATTTCTAGTAGCATTCCTAATCTTTATCGATGCCATAGTGTAGTGGTGTCATGTACTATGATGTCATTTTCATTACACCAAACATTATTTATACCCTTACCTTAGGAATGCATGTTATATAAATAATCACATTTATAGAATCAGCAACTTTGAACATCAAGCCCAGTAATCTGTGGGTTTTTTTTTTTTTTGGAGTTTTGGAGACAGGGTCTCTCTGTAGCCTCAGCTGGCCTGGAACTCACTATGTAGACCAGGCTGGCCTTGAACTCACAGAGATCCGCCTGACTCTGCCTCCCGAGTGTTGGGCTTAAAGATGGTTCTTAGCAGCCAAGTGGGTGCTGGAAATCGAACCTGGGTCCTCTGCAAGAGCAGTCAGTGCTCTTAACCACTGAGCCATCTCTCCAGTCCCAGTAATCTGTATTTTAAGAAAGCATCGTAACCTTTCTTTTCATTTTCTTCCATCTATATTTTACCAAGTTTTAAGTCTATTAGAAATCCCAACATGGTTTTAAAGGACACCCCTTGATATTTTATGCTTTTTGGCATCCCATGAATCTCCATTTATATTTCAAGACTGCATTTGGAGTACATTATGTTTGTTCTACTTTATTCAATGTCAAGAAAAAAAAAGGAAAAGAGGACATCTTCTTGCCCTTTAATAAGTTTAAGTCTAGACTTTTTCAACACCCCAAGTGACCATGTAAAATATTTTCATTTATTTCTCCTTTAGTATCCAGGGAGGATTTTAGGGGTCTCATTCATTCATTCAGCAAATATTCTGTGAAGGATAAACAGTGATAAATGTGCTACATTTTCCTTCACACGCATATTTTGAAATGAGGCCCACTATTAAGATTAAACTTTTTTAGAAGGACCGTCAAGAAGAATCATAGCCATCTCTGTTGCCAGACACATAATAAACACTCATTTTCAATGGTTTCTTAGTAGTAGTTTGAGTCAATTCCATTAAAAGTTTAGGAGACAGCTCTGCTAATAACTTGTTTGTAATAAGATCTCACCAATTAGAAAGGGGAACTTTGAATAGACTTGGTGTACAGTGTGAGGACTTGGTTAAGGGAAAAGTAGAAGACATAGGTTAGGAATTAAGTATAAACTGGGCGTGGTGGAGACGTGGTGGAGCACACCTTTTTTTTTTTTTAATTTATGTGCATGAATGTACTGTCTGCATGCAGGTCTGTGCACCCGTGTCGTGCAATGCCGCGGAGGTCAGAAGAGGGTGTCGGATTCCCCTGGAACTGGAGTTCTCCTGGAATTGGAGTTACAGATGGTTCTCAGCCGCCATGTGGATGCTGGGGATCGATCCCGGGTCCTCTGCAAGAGCGGTCGGCACTCTTAATGGCTAGGCCATCTCTCCAGCCCCGGAGCACACCTTTAATCCTAGCACTTGGCAGGCAGAGGCAGGTGGATCTTTGTGAGTTCAAGGCCAGCCTGGTCTACAGAGTGAGTTCCAGGACAACTGGGGCTACAGGGAGACCTTGTCTTGAAACAAGACCCCCCACACAAAAAAAAAAAAAAAAACAAAAGGATTACAGTACATAGAAGGGCTTATGAACCTAGAAGTCAGGAGACATGGTGAAAGGAATATGTGCCCTAAAATCAGAGACACATGAACTTGGAATCCTGGTCCTGCCACTTCAGTGCTAAGCTTGGACAAGTTAGCTATCCTTTAATACTTGCTTCCTCAGGAGTAGGATGGGGATGGTAATGGAAATTGATAATGACCAAGTTGTTGAGATTTCCTGGAATCCACACAGATCCTAGCGCTGTGACTACAACTGGGCACTTATTCAACAAATGACAGCAGATGGCCACCACCGACACACCTGTCCTCTCTGAGATTTGAATTTCTACCTTGCCCTAGATGGTTTGGGTGACTGCTTATTCCTCTCCTCCTAACTTCACTTCTCCCAACCTACTGAGCACCAGCAATCAAAATCATCCTCTTACCTAAGGAAAGACCAAGCACTCCTTGACATGAGATGGTATTGCAGAGCAAGATCTCTTTAGTAATCTATGATAAAAGGAGGGGGATTAAAGGGTCCATTGGAGGTAGGGGTTATAGTTGTGGGAATTGGGGAGCTGAGAAAGTTGCCATCAACAAAGTGAAAAATGACTAGATCCCCAAGTAAGTCTGTACCATAGGCAGCACAATAGATAGTTCAGATCTGGGGAAAAAGAAGGAGCCCAAGACTAGGTGGGGCCAAAGATGAGTCCATAATGAGACATCACTTCCTGAGCATCACTGATGAGCTGCAATAGATGCACTGTAAGAAACAGAGATGAAAGGAGAAAGAATGCAAAACCAGAGCTCTGTGTCAATTGTGGATATAATGGATGAAGCTATTGAGTGGCTAAGATGACCAGAGAGAGCTACCACATTATTGGTAAGCTTACCAGTAAATAGGACAGAATTGAGGTCATGGCAGTTTCAATGCAAATTTGTCAGACGGGGTAAGTTCTCTGTTTATTAGATGCAAAGTCAATTTTTCAAAACTTCATCTTTAATTGGGAAAAAACAAGCCTTAGACTTACTATAACTGTTTTCTGCATGTATTTCTTGTTGTTTCAAGGTTTAAGGGGAAGAAATAGCCAAGTAAGAGACAGAAAGCTAGCAGGATTCCAGTTCTCTTCTGCTCACAGGGGACTATATGCTTTCCAAATTCAGGGAGGAAAGGAGAGGAGCTGCCAGGTTTCTTTCCCAGTTCTGAGTCTGTTTTGGCTCCCAAATAAACTTTGCTCGTCCTAAGCTGGCAGCCTTTACTTCCAATCTTTTTCTGAGAAATGTACAGCATAGTTCGGGCTCCTTAGGGAGGTGTTCTAGCCTTAAGGAAACATTTAAGTGTACTCTGATATGAATCCTTAGCTTAGAGTTGGTGGGATTTGTAGACTTGGAGGTCAGGGCCTCCTTCCTAGTCTCTAGATCTACCTTCTAGGCAGAGTAGGTAGTCAGCAAAAGATTAATTCAATGACTTACCCGCCACATAAAAAGCTAAATTTTACAGCAATCTATCAACAATGTTAGAACAAAATGTTGGCTACAGATAAAAAAAGATAAAAAGTCATGCCTTAAAAGGTGTATCAGTGCCAGGCCTGGTGGCATACAACTGTAATCTTCGTACTGGAGAGAATGAAGCAGGAAGCTCACAAGTTCAAGGCCATCCTGGGCTGCACAGTGAGACCTTGTCTCAAAAAATTAAAAGAGCCTATCAGTGAAGGAATTGTGTGGGTCTTGTTTGGATTTTTATTCAAACATTAAACAATGACATAATAGGAAATTCTGAATACCAGAAGTCAGGCCTCAGATGTGTCGGGTCAGTGTCTTTGACTCACGTGTGACCGCCTTCCACAAGCTGTCCTTCCCTTCTTGGCTCAGCTCCAGGACTTGCCTCCCACCTGCAGGCCGGCAGTCTCTGGGCTCTGCTCCCGCAAGAAGGGGGGAGGGAAAACTGCAGGAGATCACCCTAGGAATAAACACACACACACACACACACACACACGCGCGCGCACACACATGTGCACGCACGCACATGCACACACGCAGAGAGCCAGGGAGGATAGGAACTCTGTTTATTTTCTGTCAGTGAGGTCTATATATCCAAGACTACAGTGCTTTGGGCAAGGAAGTGGGGAGGAGGAGGAAGGGAGGGGTGAGCCAACTTAGTTCTAATGGGGGGGGGCTGCAGAACTCCAGTTTGTGCAAACGTAACTAGAGCTGTGACATTCTGCTCAATGCCTCAAGGGAAGGGGCCTGGAACGTTGCAGAGATAGGGCGAAGCAAGAATCATTGTAATATCCCGAATCTTCCAGCTACAGATAACTCTGGAAGCCCACAGAGATATTAGATAACTGGAGATCTCTGGGGACAGGTCTTACAATTTTTTTGCTTCAAGCCACACACAGTTTCATTCCCACACAGATGGACCCATCTCCACTCTCAGGAACCACGAACTATGATGAAGGCACATGCTTACTCTCTTGAAAGCAAAGCAAAACCCTGTATCTCAACCTTAGGACCATAGGGCTAGTAATTCCCCAAAAGCCTTCTTCCTTTTCTTCCTTTTCTTCCCTTTCTTCCCTTTCTTCGTGTTTTTTTTTTGTTTTTTTTTTTTTTGCGGGCGGGGGCCATTGTGTTATTTTGATGACATCAGATCTCGGGCCTGTGATCCTCAGCTGGCTGGAGGAACTCATCTGGGTTAGTAATCAGACGGCCCTTGAACTCTCAGATGAACGATCTTGCCGCGCTTCTGCCTCCCGAGTTGGTGGATTAAGTGTGTGCCACCAATGCCCAGCCTTGATCCCCTGCCCCGAGACTTCTTTCATCATCCCCAAATTGTGCTTTCTAATACTGCCTGAACACACTTGGAGAAATCTATTTTAATTATTATTTAGCTCCTCACACATTCTGGTCTGCTTTGCTATTGGCAAGCATCTTAAGTTTGCGCACCTCTCCAACATCCTTGACTAGCCCTAGGCTTTAAGAGGCTGGATAAACACTAAAAAGATTATAGTATGGCTGGCCAACATGTAATTTCCAGTCCAACTTTTATTTTTCATAAGTAGCCATAGTATAGGACATAGGCTGATAGAAAAAATTTCTTATTAATTAAAAAAAGAAAACTTGTATATCCAGCGGTGGGTGGTACATGCTTTATCCCCAGCACTTGGGAGGCAGAGGACAAGCAGATCTTTGTGAGTTCAAGGCCCCCTGGTCTAAGAGCCAAAGCTCCAGGCCGCTGGGTAACCTAAGGGAGACCCTGTCTCAAAAAGCTAAAAACGATAGGAACCTGCAGGAGTGTTAAAGAGAATAAGGAAAGTTAACTGCACTTGACTGGGTGTGGTGGCACATGCTTTAATCTAGCACTTGGGGAGGCAGAGGCAGGCGGATCTCTGTGAGTTCAGTCCATCCTGGACTAGAGAGGAGTTCCACGGACAGGCTTGGGCGACAGGGATGACCCGGGCTCAGAAAAAAAAAAATACCAGAAGAAAAGTAACTGCAGAAAACAATTAGTATGTTTGAACTTTAGAAATGTATTATGTGTTTTTTCCTGAAACTACTTTCGAGTATGTCCCTGACATTAAGAGTACTTTCACCCCCTAAATCGTTTTTTTTTATAGAAAGGAGACATTTTTCTACATTAGTTATTATTTTCATATCTTGGAACATTGGTTTTTATTTTACTGTACTCAATATTTTCGCAATTATCTCAGTTACGAATGGCCTTTTGTTTTCCTTGTCTGTGTCAGGGATTGAACCTAGTGCTTCATGCATGCAATATGAGAGCTCTAACACTAAGCTCTAGATGGGTACCCTTAACAGCTATTTCAAGTCCAAGTTCCAAGAAAAGATCTGCATTGTATTAGGTCTCCTTGCCCTCTTGTGAATCTGGAAAAAAAAAATCCTATTTTTTTTTCATTTTTCACTTTAACGCTGGCTTTTTGAAAATACTCGGATAAGTTGTTTGTAGACTATGGCAGTCTAGAGATGTTCAACTATTCTCTTGCTGGATTTGGGTTCATCATGTTTTAAAATAACATACGAGGGGCTTGGAGAGATTGGTCTCGCATGTATAAGAGTCACTGGATGCTCTTGCCAGAGTTACGCTGGGTTTGGTTCCTAAGCACCTACATGGTGGTTCACAAGTATCTGTAACTCCAGTTCCAGGGGATCCACAGCCCCTATCGTACCTCCGTGGGTCATGACACAGCTAGTCGACTAGTTATAGGCTATACACCTACATAAAGTAATATAATAAAATTTGTTAATTTTTTTTTATTTTTATAATTTATTCTTGTATTTTATAATTTATGTTTTTTTGTTGTGTGTTGTGACTACATGTCGTGCACTGTCTGCAGAGGTCAGAAGAGGGTGTACGTTTCCCCTGTAGAACTGGGTCAAAGATGGTTCTCAGCCGCATTGTGGGTGAGGAGTCGAACCCAGGTCCCTGCAAGATGCGGTCCGGCACTTCTTTAACTGCTCAGGCCATCTTCCTCAGCCTAAATAAAATATATTTACATAAGGATAGCCAAAGATGATTTTGTATGTTTTTTCCCCCAGATTTTGTTTATTAAGTTCCTTGTAAGTTCATTAAAACTGAACTTGTAATTGTACTTTGCTAAGTGACCTAAACACAGGTGTGCCATAGTAATAATCATAGCTACTAGCATGGATGTCGTGCCAAAGGTGCTGCATTTGCTTTAGAAGCAGAGCTTCTGAGCTTTGGTTGAGTCGGTCTTCCTCCTTTTGAATTCTGGGAGAGCTTGTAGGGGTAACAGGCTTATTTACGTGTTCATGTGTTTTGGACCAACAGATCTCACTGCATATTGTTCTACTTAATGTTTTATTGGCCATTGTGTGCTTTCGTGTCCTATGAGATGGCCTTGTTTGTCTTTATGCCCACATATGGAGGTGCCTTTGGTATATGTACTTTTGTTAAAAATATCTTTTTTTTATTCGTTATCTTTTTTCTGTTGAGTGTTTACTGTCTGCTGTAGGTTTGTGCATCGCCATTGGTCGTGGCAATGCCATGGGAGGTAACACGAATAGAGGGTGTCTGGATTTCCGTAGGTCAGACTGGAGGTTAAANGGGCGGGGGGCAGTGTATTTTTGAGACACAGTCTCCCTGTAGTCCTAGCTGGCCTGGAACTCACTGGGTAGATCAGACTGGCCTTGAACTCAGAGAGATCTGCCGGCTTCTGCCTCCCGAGTGCTGGGATTAAAGGTGTGTGCCACCATGCACCCCTTGACCCCTGCCCCGAGACTTCTTTCATCATCCCAAATGTGACTTTATACTGCTGAACACTTAGAATATATTTTAATTATTATTTAGCTCCTCACACATTCTGTCTGCTTTGCTTATTGGCAGACATCTTAAGTTTGCCCCCTCTCCAACATCCTTGACTAGCCTAAGGCTTTAAGAGGCTATAAACACTAAAAGATTATTAGTATGCTGGCCAACATGTAATTTCCAGTCAACTTTTATTTTTCATCATAGCCATATATAGACATAGGCTGAAGATAAAATTCTTATTTTAAAAAAAGAAACTTGAATCCCAGCGGGGTGGTACATGCCTTTAATCCCAGCACTTGGGAGGCAGAGACAAGCAGATCTCTGTGAGTTCAAGGCCAGCCTGGTCTACAGAGCAAGCTCCAGGCCAGCTGGGACTAAAGGGAGATCCTGTCTCAAAAAGACTAAAAAAGGAAACCTGCAGGAGTGTTAAAAGAATAAGAAAATTAACTGCACTGACCTGGGTGTGGTGGCACATGCTTTTAATCCTAGCACTTGGGAGGCAGAGGCAGGCGGATCTCTGTGAGTTCAAGTCCATCCTGGACTATAGAGTGAGTTCCAGGACAGCTGGGGCTACAGGGAGACCCCGTCTCAAAAAAAAAATTACCAAAGAAAATTAACTGCATAAAACAATTTATATTTTGAACCTTTTATGAAATGTATTATGTTTTTTTCCTGAACTACTTTCGAGTATGTCCCTGACATTAAGAGTACTCACCCCTAAATTCTTTATTTTTTTAAGAAAAGAGACATTTTTCTACATAGTTATTATTCTCATATCTGAGAACATTGGTTTTATCTACTGTATCAATATTTTCCAATTATCTCAGTTACGAATGGCCTTTTGTTTTCCTTGTTGGGAATTGAACCTAGTGCTTCATGCATGCAATATGAGAGCTCTAACACTAAGCTCTAGATGGGTACCCTTAAAAGCTATTCTCAAGTCCAAGTTCCAAGAAAAGATCTTGCATTGTATTAGGTCTCCTTGCCCTCTTGTGATCTGGAAAAAAAAATCCCTATTTTTTTTTTCAGTTTTTCACTATACTGGCTTTTTGAAATACCCGGATAAGTTGTTTTGTAGACTATGGCAGTCTAGAGATGTTCAACTATTCCTTCATTGCTGGATTTGGGTTCAATCATTTTAAAAAATAACATACGAGGGGCTGGAGAGATGGCTCAGCAATTAAGAGAGCACTGGATGCTCTTGCAGAGTACCTGGGTTCGGTTCCTAGCACCTACATGGTGGTTCACAATCATCTGTAACTCCAGTTCCAGGGGATCCAATGCCCTCTTCGACCTCCGTGGGTATTTCACACATGGGTGCACTTACATACGCTCAAACACATAAAAGTGATTAAATAAAATATTTTATTTTTTTAATTTTTTAAATTTATTTTGTATGTATATGAATGTACTGTCTGCTTATAGGTTTGTACACTCATGTCGTGCAATGCTGCAGAGGTCAGAAGAGGGTGTCGTATTCCCCTGGAACTGGAGTCAAAGATGGTTCTCAGCTGCCATGTGGGTGCTAGGGATCGAACCCAGGTCCTCTGCAAGAGCGGTCGGCACTCTTAACTGCTAGGCCATCTCTCCAGCCCTAAATAAAATATTTTAAAATAAGAATACCAAAGATGATTTTGTATGTTTTTTCCCCCAGATTTTGTTTATTAAGTTCCTTGTAAGTTCATTAAAACTGAACTTGTAATTGTACTTTGCTAAGTGACCTAAACACAGGTGTGCCATAGTAATAATCATAGCTACTAGCATGGATGTAGTGCAAAGTGCTGCATTTGCTTAGAAGCAGAGCTTCTGATGCTATGGTTGATGTCGTTCTTCTCTTTAATTTCTGGGAGATTCGTAGGGGTAACAGGTTATTACTTTTCATTTGTTTTGACTACAAAAGAAATTCATGCATTTGTTCTAAATGTTTATTGGCCATTTGTGCTTTTCTGTCCTATGAGAGGCCTTGTTTGTCTTTTGCCCACATTCTGGAGGTGCCTTTTGTCATATGTACTTTTTTAAAAATATCTTTTTTTTAATTTATCTTTTTATGTGTGTGAGTGTACTGTCTGCATGTAGGTTTGTGCATCCATGCCGTGCAATGCCATGGAGGTCAGAAGAGGGTGTCTGATTTCCCTGGAACTGGAGTTAAAGATAGTTCTCAGCCACCATGTGGGTGCTGGGGATTGAACCCATGTCCTCTGCAAGAGTAGTTGGCACTCTTAATCGCTAGGCCATCTCTCCAACCCATCATATGTACTTTTATACTGTGTGCATTCTCCGCTGTATCACTTATTCATTTTGTCTTTCTCATTTCTTTTTTGTTTGTTTTGGTTTGGGTTTGGGTTTTATTTTCATTTCTTTATGATACTATATTGCATAAGACTAAACACATGGCTACTGTTGTGAGATGTGTGGGTTTGAAATTCCAGTACTGTCACTGTGATTCTTGACAATGATTTAACTTCTCTGTCCCTCAGTTTCCTCATCTGTAAGATGGGGATGGTAATGGTACACACTTCATTGAGTAATACAGGACTCATGACTTACTATATTACTGCTATGAGAACATTGCCTTGGTAAAGAGTAAATTAAAGGTTAGATATGGTTAACATCTTCCATTTTATGGCTCTCCTGTCAAGTCTCAAGGGTTCATCAAAATCCTTACCCATAAACAATTTCTTGCATCTTATGTCCTGCCCCAACTATAAACTGCAACTGCTTTCTTTTTGCCTTTTTTTGAGACAGGGTCTCCCTATACTCCCAGCTGGCGTGGAACTCACTCTGTAGACCAGGCTGGCCTTGAACTCACAGAGATCCACCTGCCTCTTGCCTCTTGCCTCTTGAGTGCTGGGATTAAAGGGGTTGGCCACCACGCCCAGCTTAAAGATGGTTCTTAGCCGTCATGTGGGTGCTGGGAATCGAACCCAGTCCTCTGCAAGGGCAGTTAGCGCTCTTAATTTCTGAGCCATCTCTCTTTGAGGCTGGCTAGCTCAGTTAGTTAGAGCGTGGGGCTAATAAATTGCTTTTCTATAACCAATGGGTCACAGCACATTAAGATAGGTGCCTCAGCCTTGTACTGTCAGGGGTCAATGAAGAAATATACGTCAGGGCAATTATGTTGTTCCTATATGAATGTGAAAGCTACTCTGCATCCTTGAATAACCTACTCCTAAATCTGGAAAGACCAATGGAAGCAAGGTCTTCCCCTTCACATTAAAGGCCCACAGATTCCTTAAAGTATTTTTAATTAACTTTGAGATTTAATAGTGTCAAAAACAAATAAGAAAACCTCAAGTAATGGTTTATGTCACCTCATATCTACCTTCTATCCTCTCAATTTGGGGGCCCTCTCCTCTCCAAATTGGGCTTTTTCTTACATAGTGTTTTAAAGACAGTAACCTAATAATACAAAAAGGTGCTTGGCAAATGGCTGTTAATTGAATTTACGGATGGGTAAAGATAGAATGTAAAAACGTTGCTAGGTAGAGGTAATAAAAGAAAAAAATGTTGGTTGGCCAACTAGGCTGCTGATTGGCTGCCTCCTCGCGGAGGGAGGGATAAAGCAGAGTGCGACAGATTATAGGAAAGGGACGATGGCATGTGTGGAACCAAGCTCCCTAGACTGAGGGTCCTAGGGCAGAGCAGGGACTCTCAGAGCCCCGCCCCACCCCGCCCCCTGGGGTCCCATCCAGGGCCCAGGCAGAGGCTGAGTCGGCGCCTGCGCCCTGACACCTCAGACCTACCAGCGGTTCCCAACTCGGCACCGAAGATGGCGGATAGCTCTTTCCCTGGTACGAGCGGCAGCACATCCTTGCGGGGTCTTCGTCAACGCTTAGGTGAGTGGGCCGGCGGGTATAGGGGAGGAGAGATCCCTCAGGGACGGTAGGATTGCCACCGCCCCAGGGATGGATAGAGCCGCGCAGTGGGCTCCAGGCAACTTTTCTGTGGAGTCGCCTCGCGCATCCAGTGGTCCCCTCACCCCACCCCACCCCCCAACAACCTGGATTGGGAGGAAAGGAATCCAGGGTCAGGGCCATGGCCGGGAAGGGGAAACTGCTGCTCAGAGCCAACCACCCAAGGTCCCTGCAAGCGGCAGGGCCCAGGGGGCGAGGCACCATGCAATTAACGGGTGCTGTGCTGCGGGCCGGGTGCAGCTGCAACATGGAGAGCCACGCCTGCCATAGGGGAACCACAACACCGGCACAGTCGCCCGAATGCACGTTCTGTTTCCCTGGATGTGCGAGCTATCACCCTCGGGCCACTTCTGCAGCCGGGCGCCGCCTCTGCAGCCCGGGCGGCCCTGCCAGGATCGGGAAGTTTGGCTTTTCCCTGCAGCCCAAGGCATTCGCACGCTCCTGGTCAAGGTCAAGGGAGGAAAGAGCTGGGGCTTAGGGATTTGATAGTTCGGAAGAGACTATGGTCATGGAAAAGTTGGCCTGCAGTAGCATGTGACTTGGACAAGCTATTACCCTAGGGGGCACATCTTGTAGTCCCAAGGGCGAACTAAATGAGAATAGGCAATACGCACCTTGAAATGCTCTTCAACAGGTCTCATCACCAAAACTTCCTTCTACACACAAAAAAGTTAACCTTACCAACTTTGGCAGCACTTGCTTGGTTCAGCGGACTGTGATGCTGCCTGAGTGAGCTAGTATTTCCTGGTCGTGGTAGGTTGCTTTTACACTGCTCACAGACTAGGTCCACCAACTATGCCCGTGCATACAGCGATTTTATTGATTGCTATTGAAATCCTTAGGGACCTTTTCATTTGTGATTAAAAGGTTAATATAGATAGCTGAAGTACAGCACTCTGCAACAACTCTCCAAAACAGTGTCAGGAAGAAGTACATTTTCATAGTTACCCTAAAGGAAAAAAATATTCTAGCTTATTATAGACTCTGGACAGTTTCCAGTAAATTGCAGTATGGTTTATTGACACCCATGGCTCCCAGATATGAGTTGAAGTAATTGAAATTACCTGGTTAAGTATTCCAATATATTAAAAGAGCTGTGGTCTGATACTCCCTACCATTATTTGTTCATTGAATGTTGGAAAATATTTTAAATTATGGGACAGTTGCTTGAATTTACAGCATTTCCCTCAAACTTAAAACTTTAAAAGCCATGCAAAGGGGAGGAGTTTGATACAGGACCCTAGTTTGCACCCTAGCTGACTCTTTCCCATGAGGGATTGAAAACATCAAGTGGTCGACGTGCACAGAGTAGCAGTTAACTAAAACTCTCATGAAATCAGTATTTTCTGAAGGAGTAAAGGAGACAGTAAAATGGTTTTGCTAGAAGGTCAATTTCATCTCCTACTGGAATCCTGACTGCATGAATTAAAATGGTGGGCTGGGCAAATTACCTATGTGGGATGCACAGTATGCATTGTATAAATTTATATATGTATAGTTCAACAAACATGTACATATTCATTATATAAATGTATATACACTTAATGAGTTTGATGTACTATACAGCAATGTACTGTTTTTTTTCGTCTTTTTGAGACAGGGTCTCCCTGTAGTCCCAGCTGTCCTGGATCTCGCTCTGTAGACCAGGCTGGCCTTGAACTCACAAAGATCCGCCTGCCTCTGCCTCCTGAGTGCTAGGATTAAAGGTGTGCGCCACCAGGCCCAGCAGCAATATACTTCTTTTAACAAAACTCATTTCATAGTTTCAACCAGATGAGCATAAGCAACTTTGTAAGTAACTGACTTATCACTTTTCTTTTCTGGTTTTGTTTAAATTCCCACAGGATTTCTCAGTTTAGAACAGTTTATTCAAAGAATTTGTTCATAAATGCTGGAAGAGCGCCTGTGACTGAGAGCCAGATTATCAGAGCTCCCTGAGCTGGAAAAAAAAATAAAAACTTAAAGTTATTTTAGAAGGTAGAACCCAAGCTTGATACTCCTGGCAGCTTTTGCACTTGAATGTGTACTGTGGATGGGCAGCTTCATATTTTTCCAAGTACCCATTCTCTTGTACACAGCTCTAAGTGGTAGAAGTTTATCTTCCTTTTATTTAATTTAATTTTTTTTTTTTTTTTGGTCTTTTCGAGACAGGGTCTCCCTGTAGCCCCAGCTGTCCTGGAACTCACTCTGTAGACCAGGCTGGCCTTGAACTCACAAAGATCCACCTGCCTCTGCCTCCCAAGTGCTAGGATTAAAGGCGTGCACCACCATGCCTGGCTCTATCCTCCTTTTATTATCTTCAAGACATGCTATCTTTGAACAGGAGGGTCTTTTGGAAACCTCACAACTTTATAACTTCGGCCATGCTATTTTAGGCAAAATTTCATGAATCTTACTTATTTTTGTGGTTTCCTAATTGTAATTTCTTCATTTTCTTATTAACTTTTTCCTAATAATTTGACACTTCAAACTTAGGTTGCCTTTAAAAATGATTTTGTTGTTTTTATTATATATTCATTGTACACGGTACTGGGTTTCATGAGGACATTTTCATATAAGTATATAAGGCAGTTTGAGCATGTTCCCCCCATTTGCCCCCCCCCCATTATTCTTCTTTTCCCTAGACAGTTTCACTTCTGTTTGCATGTCACACATACAAACATAATTTTATATATTTGTATAAAACAATGATCCACCAGTGAGAGCGAACGTGATTTGTCCTTCTAAGACCAATTAAATTCACTTAATATGATAATCTATTTTCCTGAAAACAATAAGGGTAGTTTGTAAAATGTGAGAAAGTAAGAAAAACTATGGAATGACATATTGAAATTTATGTATCACTTTTCTGCTTAAACAAGGCATATATTTGATAGTTTCTATTTCTTTACCTTATTTTCTTAAATCGAGACATTAGTTGTTGCATCTTCACAATGCATCAGAATAGAGCTTTGGGGGGCTGAGCAGATGGACAGGTGGCTCCATGGGGGAAGGGTGTATTAGCATATTAGAGGCCCTGAGTTCAATCCCAAGTCCCATAAAGAAAAGAAATAGAATAGAGCTGTTTTTAAAACAGTTCCAGGTGCCTGAGCCCCACACCAGGAGGGGAGAGATTCAGGCTTGTTTTGAAATCCAGTTAGGCACCTAGTATGTTAAGCAGACTAGAAAAACCTCCTGATGTAGCTAATTTATAAATGTGTCCTCTGTAGTATTTGACTCAAATCTTTGAGTATCTTGCTATTAACACTTTGCTTCCAGATTCAGGATCAGTTCTTAATTTCTTATTTTCATAAAACTTTTATGTTTTTCCCAGTTTCTTACCAACTCTTTTTTTTTTTCAAGAATTTGGCATAATATCTTTTCTGAAATGTTTTGGAAAGCTATTAGTCATTGACTCCTTATCCAGCAGGTTTATTGCAACCCACTACCACTAACATGTAGAATTATCTTTACATCCATAAATACCTCAGCATATACAAAACAAACACTTTGAATTCTTTACTGAACTGTTATTGAACATCATAGGTCCAGTCCATCTTTTTTTGTTGACTCAGATTTTACCTCACAGAAGTGATCTGATTTTTTTTTTTTTTTTTTTCTTTTTGAGACAGGGTCTCCCTGTAACCCCAGCTGGCCCAGAACTCACTCTGTAGACCAGGCTGGCCTTGAACTCACAGAGATCCACCTGCCTCTGCCTTCCAAGTGCTGCAATTAAAGGTATGTGCCACCACGCTGGCTAAAGATGGTTCTTAGCCGCCATGTGGGTGCTGAGAACTGAACCTAGGTCCTCTGCAAGAGCAATTGTCGCTCTTAACTGCTGAGCCATCTCTCCAGCCCTATCTGATCTTTTCTTATTAAAGACAAATGGCTGTGGGTTGCTGATGCTTGTATTAGCTGTTGTTGATTTCTAAAACATTTTCCTTACTGTCCTTTGTTTTAGTTGCTGTGGCTCAAGAAATTGCTGAAGAAAGAAGACGCAAATGTGATGTTAGCTCCTTTATAACTCCTAGTAAAAGATCATCCTGTGCACCTGGTATAATGCCAATAATACTTTGATATATGTCAAAGGGATGTATGTTTAAAATTGGATAGCCCACTAATGTGTAATTATTCTTTTTCTTTAGTCATTGATGGATCAGTTCTGAAAAACGATATAAAACAACAATTAGCCAAGGAACGCAGAGAAGAAAGAAAAAGACAGCAAGAGGGTATATATGTTAGGCAATTTTCTTTGAATCAAAATGAATGAATGAATTTTATGTACAGCTCATGTGTGTCTGAATTGATTTTACTTGCTTTGCTTAATTTGTTTCTAAGATAGACTATATTTTATTATATAAAAGTATTATATTGAATAAAATCAAGTTATAATCTCATAAAGAAGGCCCATGAAGAAACTTTGACTGAATTATTTAATATTTAAAAGTGTAGTGTCTCATAGCTTTAATTTTCTGAAACCTGAAGTGTAAAAATTTCTTCAGCATTCGTGTAAACAAGCAGAATGGAATTTCAGTGAAAATTATTCTAAAAGCCAGCATAAGAAAGGTATCTTTTTAATGATGGCTATGGTTTTAAAATGTGGTTTAGTATAAATTAAGACTTTCTACACCTTGAGAGAGCATGCCCTTTAAGTATGCATATTCTTTGATCTAAAGATTTCTTTGATCAAATGAATTCTAAATTGTTTGTTTTAATGAAAAATACAGACAGTAATGTCTTGGAGAATATTTTACAGCTTCATAGTTATGGATACTTTTAGGTTTGGATCAGGAAAAATCTGAATATGAGGAAGCATGCTTTTCTGTAACAGAGTATACTATATGTCCATTCATGGGGCAACTGCATGCTTAGTAACACCTGGAGAGATGAGAACTTTGCAAGAAATTCCCTAGTAGAAAGAAGCAAAAACATTTATGCTGGCCATGTTTTTTTTTTAATTTTATTTATTTCTGTATGTATATGAATATACTGTCTGCATGCAAGTCTGTGCACCCGTGTCGTGCCATGCTGCAGAGGTCAGAAGAGGGTCTCGGATTCCCCTGGAACTGGAGTTCTCCTGGAATTGGAGTTTCAGACGGTTCTCGGCCGCCATGTGGGTGCTGGGGATCGAACCCGGATCCTCTGTAAAAGCGGTCGGCACTCTTAACCGCTAGGCCATCTCTCCAGCCCATGCCATGTTTTGTTTTTACATTTATATATTTAAGCATAGCATATTATTCTAGTAGAGTTGGACTTCAGCTTGCACTAACAAAAATATCACATGAAAGAAAACATTTCTTTCTACTTTGGAATTTTCCTTTGGATAGGATGAGTGTCAAGTGGCTGAGACACACCACAAAGTTGTTAACTTAACTGTGAGGCACAGTTAACAACTATGTTCAGTCCAATAAAAAGTGTATAGATTATTAACTAGAGCATGTTATGTTGTTTTAAGAGGATGAGTTGTATTTACTTTTTTCCTTCTGTGTGTGTGATGTAGAAAGTTTTTCTTGGCTTTTTTTTGGGGGGAGTCTTTTTGAGATAGGGTCTCCCTTTAGTCCCAGCTGGCCTGAAACTCGCTATGTAGACCAGGCTGGCCTTGAACTCACAGAGATCCGGTTTTCTTGATTTTACACCTCGAGCATGTGCTTGGAATTTTTCAGCCAACAAGGAAAAACAACTGCTTGAAAAGGAAAGAAAGGCTAAGCTACAGTACGAAAAACAATTGGAAGAAAAACAACGCAAGCTGAGAGAACAGAAGGAAAAAGATGAGCATAGGAGAGTATCTGCAGAGGAGAAAAGGAAACAAAAGCTGGCTGAAGACAAGGTACATCGTTTTAGAGGCTGTTCATCAGATGATACAGTGTTGTAGGTGTATATTTTTTTATTTTTTTATTATTTTTTTGGTCTTTTTTGAGACATTGTCTCCCTGTATCCCTAGTTGGCCTGGAACTTGCTCTGTAGACCAGGCTGGCCTTGAACTCACAAAGATCCGCCTGCTTCTGCATGCGCCACCACGCCCGGCTCTCTCTTTCTTTCTTTCTTTCTTTCTTTCTTTCTTTCTTTCTTTCTTTCTTTCTTTCTTTCTTTCTTTCTTTCTTTCTTTCTTTCTCTCCTTTCTTTCTTCCTTTCTTCCTTCCTTCCTTCCTTTCTTTCTTTCTTTCTTTCTTTCTTTCTTTCTTTCTTTCTTTCTTTCTTTCTTTCTTTCTTTCTTTCTTTCTTTCTTTCTTTCGTCCTTGTTTTCCTTTATTGCCCCTGTCGAAAGGGAGAGACTGTCTCTTCTGATTTTCTTCCAATTTCCTTCTACTCAATATTAGAGGCCCTTACTGTATCCTGCTAATGTCCCAGGAGCTTAGACTTCAAGAAGGAGCCTTGCAGATCCAGAAACAGCCCCATTTGCATTTGGAATATAATTCCCATGGTCCCTTGATTTGAAATGTTCTCTATACTACCTGAACTGCATAAATACCCCATATCTTCCACTTTATCTCCCTTACAGGTCCCATTTGACAGGCTGATTACTCCCAATTTACCTAATCCTATAACTTCCCAGCTAAATCAGAGCATTTGCACTCACTTCTAGGTTCCCTACTTTGCAATGTGTGCTCCAGAGGCCTCACACCCATCCTCATCCTTTCAGTTTCTCACAATACCTTTCCAGACAGGGCCACTTGGATTTGTGGTTCATGATCAGTTCTCTTTGTTTTGTGACAATGTTCTCTGTTCCTGGAATCTTTTTAGTGATTTCGATATTCTGAAGTCACTTTTATGAACAATGTATTGAAATCACTAAAATCCCTGCTCTCAGGAACCAGAGGCAGGTGGATCTCTCAGAGGTCAAGACCAGCATGGTGCACATAGTGACTTCCAGGCCAGCTGGATTCCAGGCGGCTTGGACACAGGGGGGACCCTGGTCCAAAAAAAAAAAAAAAAAAAAAGGAACATAAATTAGGAAACTAAAGAGAGGGAAGGAAAGAGGAAAAGAGAGTCCCAGAGCGTCCCATTTTGGTAAATGAGGAAGTTGAGATAGACAACATAGAAAGAGAATGTAAGCGAATATCATAGAGACAGAAGAGGAACCAGAGATGTGGCAGAAGGGGCAGAAGAAAAGACAGGGCAAAAGCAAATCAAGCTCAGAGAGCTAGTAGGGGCGAGACCCTGCCAAAGCAGGGTACATGGACATTGTAAGTAGGCTGAGTACAGGAGAAAAGTAATTCTAAGAAGCAGAGAAAGGAGGGTAAATATAAAGATTTTGTACATACATAGCAGGAATAAGACCTTACATGTGAGCCTGGGTGGAGCACAGAGGGTCAGCTCATTGAAAACTGGGATAGAATTCTTATACATCAGATATATTTTAATAAGGAAAGTTTATATCTGGATTTAGTTTCTTATAGCTTCAGGGTTTCTAAGTAATTTTTAGTAAGTTGCTTACTGGGAGAAAATCGATTCTTCACATTTTGCCCTTAGATAAATCTTCATTTTCCCAATGTTTCTCTTTGCCTTCAGAGGAACAATGCTACTATGAAACAATTGTAGTTAGGAAAGAGTAGAAAACCCATGGCCCTGAAAGTGCTTTGCTTCTTCAAATATAATTCATGGTATAGTATGCTACAGGGATGAGAAATACCTAAACAAATCATTTCTTAAAAATGTAATTGTTCTACCACATTGTGGCAAGTAATTTGTATAGTTGTTATGTTGAACAGTTTAGTTTGCAGTTGAGGTCAAGACCTTTAAAGACATTGTTTATCTTTTTTTGAAACATTATTAGGGGGTTGGAGAGATGGCTCAGCAGTTAAGATCGCTGACTACTCTTCCAGGGGACCTGGGTTCGACCACGTGGCGGCTAACAACCATCTTTAGGCTAGGCGTGGTGGTGCATGCCTTTGATCCTAGCACTTGGGAGGTATAGGCGGGTGGATCTCTGTAATTTCAGGGCCAGCCTGGTCTACAGAGTGAGTTCCAGGCCAGCTGGAGCTATGGGGAAACCCTGTCTCCCAAAAAATAAAAAAAAAAAGAAGCATTATTAGTTAACCCCAGGATTAAAGCTGTTACAGATGTGGATATAATTTCTTATAATGACTGTGGCATAGATTTTTATTTATATAAATCTTATTTTTTCCTATTTCATTCTACAAAAGTTCAGAGAGTTAAAAATAATATATACCACATCAGATAATAAGGTAAATTAAGGAAATAAAGCGGAAATGAAAATTAAGGCAGGCAAAAATATTAAAGCATAGGTACATTCAGCATACATAAAGCATACTACTCAGAAGCTAGAAAGATGGCTCAGTGGTTAAGAGCATTTGCTGCTCTTGCAGGGGACCTGGGTTTGTTTTCCACCACCCACATCAGGCTGCTCACAGCCAGTTGTCCCTCCAGTTTCAGGGGATCTGGTGCCATCTTCTGGCCTCCACAAAGAGAAGCACACATGTAGTGCATAGCCATATATACAGGCAAAATACTCATACACATAAAATAAAAATAAATCTTTTTTAAAGTATAAAACTCAGTCTTTGTACAGTTGCTACAAAATTTTGGCTCGGTTTCTCAATGAAAGAAACAAAAAGGAAAGCGTGGTCCATTCCTTGATGCCATGAGATATCCACAAGATAGAAACAGGTTATTCAAGGGACAGCATTAGTATTCATTGGTAAACCTGATATGTGCCTCCAATTATTTTAAGAACTTTGAAAAAGAAATTTGGTGATGAGGTCAGTTTTATAACCAGTGAATGGTGGTAATAAAATGAATATATAAAAATGAGCTGGCATTTACTTTAAACAGGAAAAATTTAAAGCAGTTTTATCTCGTACTATGGAGCGGTGCAGTCGTGTTGATCAACGGCCAAAGAGATGGTCCTGGGAAGGATCTGTGATGAATACTGAGAACAAACCTGGTAAGTAATTTAATAGTTAACTTTTCAGTTTATTACTGGAGCTGGAGAGATGGCTCAGTGGGTAAGAAGAGCACTGGCTGCTCTTGCAAAGGACCCAAGTTTGGTTCACAGCATCCATGTGGCAGCTAACAATTGTCTTTAACTCCAGTTTCAGGGGATCTGCCCTCTTCTGACCTCCACAGGCATTGTACACATGGGTACAATTATATACATCTAAGCAAGACACTCATACACATAAAATAATAATTTTTTTGGCCTTCTTGAGACAGGGTCTCCCTGTAGCCCCAGCTGTCCTGGAACTCACTCTGTAGACCAGGCTGGCCTTGAACTCACAAAGATCTGCCTGCCTCTGCCTCCCAAGTGCTAGGATTAAAGGCCCACGCCATCACACCCGGCTAAAATAATAAATTTTTAAAAATTAGAAATTTAAGTTCACTAAACAGAAGATTAAGAGTTCACTAATTTCAGATTATTAGTAGAAGGCTGCATGTGCAAAAAATTTAATTTCTATATCCTAAATGAAAATGTTATACAGAGTAAATTTATATCACATGCCAGTGCAAAAGAAACAGGTAAGTTTTTTTTTTTAACTTTTGGAGACAGGGTCTCCCTGTAGCCACAGCTGTCCTGGAACTCACTCTGTAGACCAGACTGGCCTTAAACTCAACGATCCACCTGCCTCTGCCTCCTGAGTGCTAGGATGAAAGATGTGCTCCATCACATCCTGCTGAAACAGGTAAGATTTTATAATAGATTTTTAGCTCACAATATCCCCAAATATATAATCTGCACGAAAATGATACATAATCAGTTTAACCAATGTTTATTTTATTTATTATATTATATTTATTATATTATATTTTATTTTATTATTTTATTTTATTTTTGGTCTTTTTGAGACAGGGTCTCCCTGTAGTCCCAGCTGTCCTGAAACTCGCCATGTAGAGCAGCCAACTCTATTCAATTCCTGTAATGCCCATAAATGCAGAAGTAGAGAACTGACTCCTGCCACTTGTTCTCTAAGTGTCACACTGTGCAAACCTACACACACCCATCATAAATACACAATAATGCTAAATGAATATGTTGAAAATAGGGCACTATCACCTTCATTTTTTTCAGTATTTTTGAGACAGCATCTCCCTGTGGCCCCAGCTGGCCTGGAATTCACTTTGTAGACCAGGTTGGCCTTGAACTCAACAGAGCTCCGCCTGCCTCTGCCTCACAAGTGCTGGGATTAAAGGTGTGTGACAGCATACCTAGCACCTTCATATGCTTTTTGTTCTCATGTATCCCCATTTAACTAATAGTCCTCGTTAAATATGCATGAACACACACACACACACACACACACACACACACTGAATGTATATCAATGACCATTTGTAGACTGTAGCATGTGGTACTTCACTGATAAATAAAATGTATTGGGAAAACATACCCATCGCTCTTGAGAGAAAAAAACAAAACATTTTCCTTCTCAGATTAGAAAAAAATTCCTTCAAACTTAGCCAGTAAAGGGGCTGGACTCACATCTGCTCAGTAGGCAGAGGCAGGAGGATTACTTGAGCCCAAGACTTTGGGACCAACCTAAGCAGAAAGACCCTGCCTGCAAAAATGGGGAAACGGTACCAGTTTTGTGATTTGTGAATTAGAAAAGGCACACTTATATTTTAAATTTAAAGATTTTGTGTGATACCATTTAGGCATAATTCATTGTAGCAGTTATTAACATTTTGGAAAAGTTTCCTTTGGGGGTGGTCTTTTTGAGACAGCTTTTCCCTTGTAGGCCCCAGCTGACCTGGAACACACTATGTAGGCCAGGCTGGCCTCCATCTCACAGAGGTCTATCTGCCTGCCTTTCCCTCCCTGGGATTAAAAGCCTCCGCCACTACACCCAGCTCAAAAGCTATTTTTTTTTCTTTTGGTTTATTTGAGACAGGGTTTCCTTCTAGCTCCAGCTGGTCTGGAACTCGGTATGTAGATCAGGCTGGCCTTGAACTCACAGAAATCCGTCTGCCTCTGCCCCTCACCCCCTGTGCTGTGCCACCAATGCCCAGCATCAAAAGCTATTTTTAATTAAAATATTTGTTGCCTGCCTGAACACATCATATTTTCTCTTCCAGTAGTCTAATAGTACTAATCTAAGTAGTTTTAATTATAGCCTGCATTCATCACACATACATTTAGTTTCCATTTTTGCTAGCATAATGCTTGTCAGACAGTAAAAAATAATTTATAATTCACCAACTACTTCCTTTAGAAAAATTAGATATTGCAATATCATGTGAATGTGTTTTCATTTTAATACATCCTAATTTTTCCACAAGAGCTGATTGTTTTGCTATCTAATTGGTTTTTAGGAACTAGCAGAGATTTAGTATAATGAGCAAAATAGTATGTTTTCATTCACTTATGTACTGGTCATATTGAGACATATAAACAGAAGGGACAGGTAATATTTAAAATAGTGATGAAATTGTACTGAAAGAGCAATTCCAGTGAATTTTTAGATAACTTCTTTACTGTTTTTTTAAACAGAAGTATGTATGCAAGATTTTTGTTGTTGTTCTTTTTGAGACAGGGTCTCCCTTTAGTCCCAGCTGGCCTGGAGCTTGCTATGTAGACCAGGCTGGCCTTGAACTGACAGAGATCTGCCTGCCTCTGCCTCCTGAGTTCTGGGATTAAAGGCATGGGTCACCACACCCGGCTAAGATTCTTTGTAGAATAATTTATTATAGTTTGGGGCTGGGGATGTTGGTCAGTGGAGAGCACTTGCCTACCATGTGTGAAGCCCTTGGGTTTATTGAATGAGCATTAACTTTTAGCGTTTGCCATCATCATGGATTCTGTCTAATTTGAAGGTTAGATTATATGTTCCCAATAATGAAAGATTGATGTTATCAGTGTTAGATATTTTTCCTATTAATTTTCATCATTTCCTAAGTAAATTGATTTTCACCATAGATAACATAAAGAGTAAACTACTTTTAAGTTTGGGGTTATAAACTACGTAATATTTGGGATTAGATAAGTTCTTATAAATCAGATTAGAAAAAGATTTTTCAATGTTTAATATAATGAGCAAATCACTCCTGAAATCATATATTTAATTAGTTTTAGGAAAGTAATAGCCTTTTGCCCTTGATGTTTAGGAAAAACCGAAAATAAAAGAAGTTCATCTTTGAGCAGAAGAGAGAGCAAATTAAATTCCACTGTTAACCCAGAAAGCATGGAAAACATAGGTGAGTAGTTATTTCTGTGTACAAATATTAATGGTTTAAAGAAGTATATTAATTCCTGACAGCATCTGATAGGGACTCTAAAACAAAGCTGAAGAAACAAATTACACACTGTTAGTATAAATTTGTTCCAAAGGATTTGATTCACTTCAAACATTTCATTAATTTTCATTCAGAAATTTCAAATTATTGGCCATATTTTGAACAAAGCTTTACTATTGCTCTCATTATTTTATTCCTACTTTTTGCACAAAATCATAATTATTACTAAAGTTCTTTATTTAAAGTAAGATTTTTACATTTATTTATTGGTTTATTTTGTGTGAGTGTGCATGTGTGCATGTGCTCACATGCTATAGCGTGCACACAGAGGTCAGAGGACAACTTGTGTGAGTTGACTCTTTCTTACCATGTGGGTCTCAGGAACTGAATAACCCAGGTTATCAGGTTTAGTTTTGACAAGTGACTTTACCAACTAGAGCCATCTTGATGGCCTAGTTTCTTTTCTTTCCCTTTTTCTTTACTTTTCTTCTTTTCTCCCTCCGCCCCCTTGAAAAACAGTATCTCAAACTGTAGCCCAGGCTGATCACTACATAGCCCAAAATGGCCTTAAATTCATAAAGGCCCTGTCTCAGCTCCCAAATGCTAAGATTGGAGGCATCAGCTTCCATGACCAGCTTGAAGTCATTTCTTTCTGATGGCCTTTCCCCCCTAGAATTCTCCTTTAATGTGTTTGTTCTCTTGTTTTTTGTTTCATGCTGTTCCATTTTTTTTATAAAAGACTCTCCACTTAATTGATATAGATTACATCTTATGGGATCAAATGCCATTTGTCCCAGGGATATTTATGAATATAAATATTTATTATTGAAACAAAGCATTTAGAACAAAATTCACTTCTAACAAAAAGAGTTTGTTCAAGGGCTGGAGAGATGGCCTAGCGGTTAAGAGTGCGGACTGCTCTTGCAGAGGACCCAGGTTCGATCCCCAGCACCCACATGGCGGCTGAGAACCGTCTTTGACTCCAGTTCCAAGGGAATCTGACACCCTCTTCTGGCCTCCGCAGCATTGCACGACACGGGTGCACAGACCTGCATGCAGACAGTACATTCATACACATAGAGAAAAATAAATAATTAAAAAAAAAGAGTTTGTTCAATTGTTAGGAGCATTTGGGAGTGAACTGTTGTTCATAAACGTGACCATTATGATTGTCAGAGGTCTGTATCTGTCAGAATCTCTATAAAAGTTGGTTTGTTTGGTAGCACTTGGGAGGCAGAGGCAGGTGGATCTTTGTGAGTTCAAGGCCAGCCTGGTCTACAATAGTGAGTTCCAGGACAGCCAGAGCTACAGGGAGACCCTGTCTCAAAAAGACCAAAAAAAAAGTTGGTTTGTTTGGGAGCACTCTATCTACATGAGCGAGTTCCTCTATAGAGACTATACAGTGGGAAGTGGTTTTGTTACATGCCGACATTTCTTTCTTCCTTAGGATCACTGAGATATGCCTTTCCACCTCTTCCCAGATATCTCTGACAGTAGAGTCCAATCACATGACAGTGCTCATTTCAGTCATTCTTTTTTTTCCTCAAAGCCAATTTTTTGTTGAAGCTTTGTACATTTCATACATTTCTTCATCCATCAAATTTAGACCCATTCCCCCTTCCTTGCCCCCCACCCCACCAGAGCTCATGCATTCTGCCATACATGTCTTTCATCTTTTTCTCAGTCTTTTTAAAAATTTTCGATGCAGAAGTTTACTGTTTCAGTCAGTTCTTTGACCCAATCTTTTTTATGGTTGTTTTTCTTTCCAATTTGTATCACTCCAAAATATGCATATATGCATGCAACACATATATCAAGATTAGGACATCATAGGTTTTAGCATCTTCAGCATATGATTTCTTTATTAGGCTGAAAGATGTCATGTTTTCCTTAAGGAAATGTTTGGAGGCTCCTCTTTCATTTCAGACATTCTTGCTATATGTATGCAGAACCTCAAAATGAATGTGTTTTATCTCTACTCAGAATGCCTTGTTTTGGTACAGTTTTTAGTATGAATGAGAAAATGTTCTTTCTAATTTTGTTCTAAAACAATCAAATACGGAGTATTTTATATGATCACCAATAACGGTAACATTTCTAGCCCTGGTTCAGTGGTTAAGAATATTTACTGCTCATGCAGAGGACCCAGAAGAGTACAGTTTCCAGCACACACATGATAACTCACGACGGTCTATAATTCATTTTTCTGGGGATCTTCTGGCCTTTGTTGGCACCAGGCTTGCACATGGTACCATGCTTGCATTCAGGTCAACACTCAAACACATCAAATAAATATTTTAAAATGTGCTGGAGATCTTAGAGGGATTCAAATAGAAATATTTTGTAGCAAACATCAACTTTACAGGACTCCTGATTTTCATCTGTAATGTACCGGTCCTGTTATAGCAACTCTGTTGTCGATGTTGCTTCTGTCCCAGTTAAGTTTGTGATGGTTCTATGCTATGTGATACGTTTCACTGAACACTTCCTTTTTATATGCTATTCCTTTTTCTTTATTGATGCTTTGTGTATTTCATACATCATTTTCCAATTCAGTTCAGGCATATATCCCTTTCCCTTCCCCCCACCCCACCCCTACCTATCCCAGATCATGCATTCTGCCGTAACTTTTCTGCATCTTTCTCTTTTTTTTTGTTTTGTTTTGTTTTGATTTTTTTAACAATAAGTGATAATTTGTGAGTACAAGCATCCTTCATGTAAAACCAATTTGCAAGCAGTTGTGCCCAAACCCACACAGCTCATGGGTCCCACCATCCAATAGGGGGGGGGGCTTGTATGTTCAATCAAGTTGATCAAATGAGTTCCTATAATTTCCTATTAGCCACTTTGTACAGTGTTGTGTGTGTGTATGTATATATATTGAATTTTTGTGCATTTCAGACAATGCATCTTACTTATATTTAGATGGCCTCCCTTATCTATATCCCCCCACAGTCCACCCACAGGATGTCATGCATTCTGTCATCTATGTTAAGGCCTATCATGTCAAGTTTGTGTCTCCAGATGTCCCTTAGTTCATCCACTGGAGCCTAAAAAAGTCTCTTTTCTCTGTTCTTATACTGTGTGAACAGTGTGTTTTTATCTTGTCAAATTTCTGGCCTTATGGAATTTTACTGTCTGTCCTCATTCACTTATAGGCCTGACCAAATATATCTTCCGTTATGTAACTATGCCAGTGTTTACTAATGATGATTTGAAGGCTTCCATCATGTTGTGTAAACCATCAATAAAAATGCCCATTCCAGCAACATTACAAATAACTCCAAAAAATGTACAAATACCTGTCAAAGAAGATGGAAAGGGACCCATTGAGGTAAATATGAAAGTATCAGCCAAAGAGAACATGGAGCTACCATCTAAGGCAAACACGAATGTGCCCTCCAAGCCAAATGTGAACCTGCCACTCAAGATGAACACTGAAGACACCTCTGAAGTTAACATGGATGTTTCCCCCAAGGAGAACATAGAAGGGCATCCTAAGTCAAATGTGGAAGAACTCCCTATGGTGAACAGGGATGCCTCTCCAAGTGTTGGATCATCCCCCATTGTCAGCATGGAGTCGTCCCCTATTGAGAGTGTGGGATCATCCTCCTTGTTGAGTGTGGAAATATCTCCTATAGTAAACATGGACGCCTCAGCTGAGGCAAGCATAGATACCTCACCGGAATTAAGTATGGACTTGGCAAGCTTGGACATGTCCTCAGAAGCGAACATAGAAACACCTCTTAAGGCCAGCTGGAAATTACACCTTGAAGCAACTGTGAAAGCACACCCTGAGGCAAATGGTGAAGCATCACCCAAGGTGAGTGTGGAAAGACCACCAAAAGAGAGCATGGAAGCACTCGTTGAGGTGACAGAAGCTTCACCTCAGGCAGGTGGGGAAATGCTTCCCAAGGCATTCCGCAAGGGGAGCATGAAAGCAGCTCCCAGGGCCAAAGGGAGACAGCATAGGGGTTTGTTAAACCTTAATGTGAAATATTTCTAAACTCCGTAGTTTCCGAGAAGTACTCCAAATCCTTCACTGAGATTTAGAAATAGAATTTGATTTTAAAGTCAATCTTAAAAATTTTATTTCCTTAATCTACTTTTACCTTATTAGGCTAGAAAAAGAAAATGTAACTGTAACTCATTTCCATGCATTAAAATACAATTGTTGGTTTAAGGAACAATGATCGTATTTTATTTAGAATATTTTCTTATGAAAAGAAAGATAAGACACTAAAATAATTGCTAACAATTTTCGTCTTATTGAATTGATATGTTCAGGACTCAGAAATGGACAAACAGACCTTGAACCTTACTGCCAAGAAACAGCGGTCATCCAATATACCATGTTATAGATGGCCATCATCCCCCACCCTTCGGTGGCATCCATCTTCTCCCATGAAGGCTATGTAAGGAACCTGTTTTCACCTATTTCTGCTTGGAGTTGTACTGGGAAAAAGTTTCCTACATGAAATAATATATAATTATATAAATATATTGTTATAATAATATATATGCAAGCCAGGCGTGGTGGCGCATGCCTTTAATCCTAGCACTTGGGAGGCAGAGGCAGGTGGATCTTTGTGAGTTCAAGGCCAGCCTGGTCTACAGAGTGAGTTCCAGGACAGCTGGGGCTACAGGGAGACCCTGTCTCAAAAAGAC
>VZQC01011341.1:2296897-2391455 GCA_009823505.1 Rhizomys pruinosus | reverse complement strand
GGTCTACAGAGTGAGTTTCAGGACAGCTCGGGCTACAGGGAGACTCTGTCTCAAAAAGACCAAATTCCAGGCCAGCTGGGGTTACAGGGAGACCTTGTCTCAAAAAAAAAAAAAACACCAAAAAAAATGAAATTAGAGTGTGTGTTTGGGGGAGGGGTTGGCTAGAGAGGTGGCTCAGCAGTTAAGAGCACTTGTTGTTCTTGCAGAGGACCTGGGTTCAGATCCCAGCACCCACATGGCAGCTAACAACTATAACTCCAGTTCCAGGGAATCCAATGTCCAATTCTGTCCTCCATGACCTTGACACGACACAGGTGTACTTACTATACATTCAGACCATATAGTCATAGACAAAAGTAAAAATAATAAAATAATTTTATTTTTTTTTTATTTTTATTTTTTTTTTCTTTTTATTTTTTTTTATTTTTTATTATTTTTTTTAATTAGTTTAATAAAATAATTTTAAAATGATGACATGAGTTATGCAGACTAAATATTACATGTATCCATGTATTTACCTTACTTTACTAATAGTCTTGGTTTCTTTTATTCTCCACAGCTAGCCACTTTCTGATCACCACACACATAGAAAGTTGTCAAAGTTAAGCTAAACAGCAATCAAAATGATTGTCCAAACCTCCACTTGTATGCCAGATGTGTTTTGATTAGTTGAGTACATAAGATTGTTACTTTTCATTTGGACCAGGCATAAACTTGACTTTAGCATATTTTTAATCTTTTCCAAGAGAGTCTTTGATTTACCTGTCTCTAAACAGTTAAAACCAAAGTAGAAGCACATTGTTGTATGTTTTTAATAAGTACTTGTTCGAAAGATATAACACATAATTCTATTGTTAGGGAGCAGTTTGGGTTTGAACAAATCACCTAATCATCATGTCATGATTTAGGGTCATTTTTCTTAATGTTTGCTATCTCATTTACATCTTTATTGGAGTGAGAGGTAATAGGTTCCCTAATCAACTGTTTCACATGTTTATTTAAAGTAGAGTTTCTTAATAGAAGCATGCCGAACAACGAAACCACCTCGAATATTCCAGCAGAGATAGACCATCCTGCTTATGAACAAAAGAACCAAAAGGAAAAAGACATCTGCACCAAAGAAAATGAAACAAGGTTAGCACAGAATAATCCTTTCTAGTCCCTAAATCTTTGTGGGAACCCAAACATTTAAAAAGCCTTAGGGGTTCCGTCCCTAAAACAAAGAATGGTTATTTCTCTCTTGGATATATGGGCTTTTAAAAAGTCTAGTACTTGTTAGAAATATTCTTGTACTTGCAAGGGCTAGCCTCCCTCATTGTAAGATGGCAGGAAATGTAGTAAATTTGGCATAGATGTAAATTGTGCTAGTATATGGCAAGTTCACTATAAATGCTTAACATACTACTGCAAGCCATATGTGCCAGCAGCCAAGGAAAATGCTAAGGAGTTTTATTTATTTAATTGCCCTCAGTGTTCCTGGGCAAGTGGATGCAGTGGCAGAACAAACAGATGAAGTCCCTGCTGAAGAATGTTTACCACACAAAGATGAACTGTATGAAAATGACCTGACAAAGAAAACCCAATGCGAGCAGCCAGAAGATCTGAAAGACCAGCTACAGGTTTGTGAGCTTGACGGCTATAGATGATAACCAGCTAAGACAGTTCAATTGAAACACAAAGCAACAATCCATGTCACTACGCAGATGCAGCATTCTCTAGCTGCATCTTGACATTACAGTTTCACTGGTACCCAAGTATCACTACAGGTCATCCTCAGCTACCCTTGACAAATTTCTAGAATGTTTCCCAAGGGCAACAAACAAAAAACAGAAAAGAGCAGATTATAGACTAGGAGTTCTTTAGTTTGAAATCACAACAAAATGCCATAGGTCAGTTGCGCGATCTTGTATTCTGTAGTGCTACACAGGGCTCCCAAACTTGCATACCCCCAAGTGTAAGACAGTGAGCTTTGAGGAATGCCAGTAAACAAAGTGATCAAATTGACCAATGGGGATTTTTTAGCTAGCTGTGTTCAAGTCTGTGAGTTGACAAATCCCAAAACTGTGTTCAGACTAATTCATTTAGAATTTTCTTTAATTTATTTCCGTATGTGTATGAATGTACTGTCTGCATGCAAGTCTGTGCACCTGTGACGTGCAACGCCGCGGGGGTCAGAAGAGGGTGTCGGACTCCCTGGAACTGGAGTTCTCCTGGAATTGGAGTTTCAGACTGCCCTCGGCCGCCATGTGGGTGCTGGGGATTGAACACGGGTCCTCTGCAAGAGCGGTCGGCGCTCTTAACCGCTAGGCCATCTCTCCAGCCCCTCATTTAGAATTAATACCACAGTCCAACTTATAGTCTCAGTTTTCGTATCATTCATCAGAACTGGTTACATGCAAGGTTCTTAAACAATTGTGTATACTTGTATTATTTGGGAGGAAGCCTTTATGAGTTTTCTCAGAGCTTTTAAGAAATATAAGAATGTTGACAGGGCTGGAGAGATAGCCTAGCGGTTAAGAGCACCGACGCTCTTGCAGAGGACCCGGGTTCGATCCCCAGCACCCACATGGCGGCTAAGAACCGTCTGTAACTCCAATTCCAGGAGAATTCCAGTTCCAGGGGAATCCGTGACCCTCTTCTGACCTCCGCGGCATTGCACGACACGGGTGCACAGACCTGCATGCAGACAGTACATTCATACACCTACAAAAATAAATAAATAAATAATTAAAAAAAAAAAGAATGTTGACAATTCTTGCTGTGTTAATGAATAACTCTGAAATCATTTGCATGCTTTTCAGTTAAGGTGGTGTAATGTTTATAATGATAACCTTGACATCTGGAACATTTCAGATAACGTTAACGTCAGTCTATGCTTTCTAACAAGACTTTGAAAAACTGATAATAGATGGTTCTCACATATATAAGAACCTTTAATCAAAACCTCTTAACTTTTTAAACTGAGATTTTCCGATGTCACTCAGGTAACACTGAAATTAAATGATGTTTTTGTGCAAATTTCCTAGAAAGGGGATTCCACATTAAAGTCTCAGGACAATGCTGAAATGCACAAGAAGGAACATGAGAGAATTATGTTACAAAATTTGCAAGAAAGATTAGAACGAAAAAAGGTAATTCTGTTTCAGGTGACTTGTGTTAATCAATTCACGTATAAACTTAATGAACCTGTTTTTGAAAATCCCAAATCATGGGGCTTGAGGGATGACTCAGTAGTTACGATCACTGGCTGCCCTTGCAGAGGACCTGAGTTCAGTTTCCAGTATCCACATGGCAGTTATTAACTATCCGTAACTCCTGTTCAGGGGATCTGACACTCTCTTCTGGCCTCCATAGGCATTGCATGGCAGAGTTACACTTACACCCATGCAAGCAAAACACTCATACACATAAAAATACAAATAAATGAATCAGAAAATTTTTAAAAAGAAAGAAAATCCCACATGAGGTGGGAGTAAGCTCCTGGCTGTTGGTTCTCCTCTTACTGGCCATACTTTGACCTCATGAACCTTTGGTGGCCATTAAGTCAACGTGTCGATATAGCAAGCCTATAGGATCAGAGCTCCTTTCAGCACGATGACTCCAGACTGACAGAGGTTGGTAGAAGTCAGAGTTTCTTCTAAACTGGGCTGGAAATTAAAGCAAATCTGCTAGGAAATACAGACCTCTTTAAAAGCCAAAGCACAGATTGTAAGGTAGGGCTTCATTTTATATAGCTGATCGTGGTTCATCTGGAACTCCCTGCCTAGGCTGAGGTGTCTTGAAGTCTCCTTGTCACTCCCAGGCAGCCAGCAAAGCACAACTCTTCTTACTCTATGCAGCGGGGAGAATTTTAATCTCTCCCTAGAGTACATCCTTCCACTGCCTTTGTTGTTTTAGTAACAAGATCTCAGCACTGTGGTATTGAAGTACAGTATTTTCATTAATGTCAGCTACAAACGTGATCTAAAACTAAAGTCCTTTTGAGAATTCTAATTGATTTGCAATAATAGGTGCTAAGGGATGAATTTCCATGTGTGAAAATAGGAGCAGGAAGTTGCCATTCGAGTGTTTGTTTTACAAGAGTAAGGACTACTGTTTAGGTCAAAGCATTTTATAGCTGAAACCAGGATCACAAGAGGGAACCCCGCTGGTGCCCCAAATCTTGTGTTAACTCTGTCCTTTGACAACAACACAGGCATTGCCTGCTTCTATAAAATGGAGGCGATCAACTGCTTCAGAGTCACAGGGTTTTAATTTCTTTTATGTTTGAAATTTTTATTTTCCTTTGACTAGAGAGTTGAGGAAATAATGAAGCGGACAAGAAAGACAAATGTGAGTGCCTCAAAGGTAGTCTCTCCTCCCACAGAGTGGAGATGAACTGCTCTCTTGCTCTTACATCAAGTTCTCGCCAACCCTTCATTTTTGCTATTCTTGTAGAAATGAAATGAAGTTAACGCAGTTGGCTTTGCCCCGTCATTAAAAAATCTTGAGCTTGTTTTCCTGTTGCTACTTCGTTTTCATGTTTTCTTGTGTGAAATGCTTGTTTAGGTCTTTTGGGCTAAAACTTTGGGTTTGGTTTGTCTTTTTCTTACATTGTTACAGTTCCTTGACTGTTCTAGATACTGCTTCTTTTGTCTATTTAGTCTCCTGGCTGCCTTTAGCTTACTGATTTATAGGAGTTTTTCCCTACTCTAATTAGGAGTTCTTTGGAGATACGTGTTCATCTGTATCTTGTAACATCTTTTGCTTAACCCAAAGTGCTTCATTTTAACAAATTCGACATTTGCCACCCCTTATAATGAATGCAGTTTGGATCTGTTTTACAAATGTTTGTTTCTAGGCCGGGCATGGTGGTGCATGCCTTTAATCCTAGCACTCAGAAGGCAGAGGCAGGCGGATCTCTGTGAGTTCAAGGCTAGCCTGGTCTACAGAGTGAGTTCCAGGCCAGCTGGGGCTATAGGGAGACCCTGTCTCAAAAAAAAAAATGTTTGTTTCTCCTGACCTCATGTCTTCTGAATGTATATAGCACCTGTGTTCAAGGCCCCTTTGTCTTTACATTCTTACCTGTTTACATCCTACATTTACAAAACTGCTACTTTTACCTGGTCACAATTGCCCCGTTATGGTTATCCTCACTGTCAAGTAACATGTGGAAGGTGCTAGAAGTCACCATCTCAAAGCTCACAAAACTCCATGGGCCAGGTACTTTCACCTCAGCAGCAGCTCTTGAGCCCATCTTGCTCTTTGCTGATTTCTCCTATTCTGCCTTCATGGGGCTTCTGAGAAGATGACGAATGTGATTTCAGAGCTCTGGTCTGAGCTCTTGCTCAAGGAAACATTTCCTTTATGAGTATCTCCCTAGCTGTAAGACTGAACTCACACCACATGTCCCTGTCACCTGTAGATACTTGCAGCCAGTTGAAGAGATTCATTTTTCCCCCTACATTTTATTTGAAATGCCCCAAATTAGTCAATCAGTCTAATCTTGAAATCTGATTTCTTTAAGATGCTAAGCCAGGTTAATCAAATAGATTTTCTTTTTTGACCTAGGCTACAGAAATATTGAATAATGCTGCATCTGAAGAGGATGAGGCTGACGATGAAGGCGAGACAGAAAGTGATGAGGGCTCTCTTGACGATATGTTCCTAACAGGTTTGTTTGTTACTCATGGCTTTGTTAATTGCCACATAGGAAGGGGGAGACAACTTCTTAGGTTCATATCTAGGATCTCCAAGTCTGAGCTTTGTGGATTTGGTCACGCCCCTTAACCTCTCTTTGCTCACTTTTACCATCTACAAAAGAGGAGGTTGGTGTCTTTCTCTTAGGCTAGGTATAAGATTTCAATGGGATAAATATGATCAGTGTCTGTAATGTAGTAAAGGCTCATAGAGTATTAACTGCTACACTGCCATTATTTCATAGGTCATGCTCATAGACTGCTTATGGCAGTTCTTCTTCAACTGAATATGATAATTGCTGGCATTTAATAACTCAAGGCCTAGGAAGGCACCATGATTGACTCTAGGTGAAATTCCACTTCCCACCTTAAGGAAAGTACAGTTGGGCCATAGTGTGAGGGTTCTTCCAAATGGATTGTTGACTTCCTATGAGTAGGAAACATTGTATGAGAGCAGTAAATTGGCATTTGAGAAAACAGAGTTCATCCATATTTATCTTTCATATAGCTCCTGACTAGGTAAACCAGATGGTCTACAAGGTGTTAGGAACTCAGAGATCAAAAACCATGGTTCTCAGCTTCAAAGACCCATAACCAATGGGGAGACAAACACATACATGACCAGTGATTCTACCAAAAGATGACTGCGTAAAAGACTTTTTGTGAAAATGCAGTGAGAACACAGTGACTAGAACCCTTGGGTCTGCTTTTTCAGTGAGAAGAGAGCTGAAGGCAGTGAGGAGCATTTGAAGTAAGACCAAATGCAGAGGCACAATAGGCTAGATAGGCAATCAGGGACAAAGGTGAGAAGCAATGAACAGTCCTGATCTCTGGACCATTAGTCTTTCCTAGTAAAAGGGAGGGAACATTCCTCAAATGTGCCCCCCATGCATTGAGAGCTAGGTGAATGCATGTTCTGGACAGGCCTGGCTGGGCCAAGTTCCCCCAGAGTGCTTCCTGCCTAAGAGCTTATTGCCTTAAGCACACATCCCTGTCCATCACATCAGGATTGAAAGTTTTGCTTTCTCTTGTGTTTGTTGTTGAATTGTCAGCTTTAATTGTGTTGATTTTTCTTTTTCTAGGCATCAGAAATTCATCTACCAAAATCCGAAAGTTTCATAAAAATATGAAGAAAAGATCTCAAAAACTAGTGCTTTTGCAAACCAAAATTGATGAGGGCAATGCAGAGAAGAAAGTGTTTTATAATGGCAGCGTAAAAGCTGCTAGACAAAAAGACCGAAAAGACTCTTCAACTCCAACAAAAGGCGCAAAGTGAGTCACTCTGCACCTTATTTATACAAATGAGTGTACGAGAATTATGAATGACATTCTCAGAGTGCTAAGCAGTATTATCTATTGAGTGCTTAGTTTGCATACATCCAACATTATGTCAAGCACCAACCTTAATGGAAGCAAACTGATGCCCACAACACCCTTGCTAGGTCAGGGTCATCATCCTCATTTTTTACAGACTAGAAAAGTCAGATTCAAAGATACTTAAGGAATTATTTGCCAAATTCAAATGCAGATTCAGCTGACTCCAAAGTGCTTTTGTTCACATAGTGAATGTTGTTGCATTTATTGAATGCTGTAATGCAGGCATTTTTGTTTTAACTTTGTATTTTTGAAAATTTTTTTGTTTTTACTGAATTTTTAAGATTCTCGTAATTTAGTGGTATTTTATACTGCCTATTTTCATTCTCACTGCCACTCAGATCAATAATCATATTCTCCTTTCACATATGGAGAAACAAGGCCAGTGGTTTGGTCAGGAGAACAGGCACTCTTTGCTGATAAGGAACAGTACCCAGGCAATAGCCTGGAAATTTCTTTTTTTTTTTTTTTTTCCGGTCTTTTCGACACAGGGTCTCCCTGTAGCCCCAGCTGTCCTGGAACTCACTCTATAGACCAGGCTGGCCTTGAACTCACAAAGATCCACCTGCCTCTGCCTCCCAAGTGCTAGGATTAAAGGCGTGCACCACCACACCCAGCTAGCCTGCAAATTTCTAAAACAAGAATCCCCACAGAAGTGGGAATCTGCTGGGAGGCTTGGTGAGGGTGTTGGTGATGGTGGTGGCGATGGTTGGAGAAGAGTGCCAAGTTCCAACTCAACTCCTGCCCTTTACCATTGCATGTCCTTGACTAACTTTGATAAAGGTGACAAGGGGCTAGTGACAAGTGTTAGACAGGTAGCTAAGTAGGTAAGAACACTTGTTACACAAGCATGAAGACCATGTTTGAATCCCAGTATAAACTAAAAAGCAAGACGTGGCCATGTACCCTGTAACCCCACCGCTGGTGGGGAGAGCAGAGACAGGAGAATCTTTGAGGCTTGCTGGCTTGCCACTGTAGCTCCATGTGAAGTAAGAGACCCTTTCTGAAAGGAATAAGGTTAGTGATAGAACAGAACATCTGGCATCCACAGATGCGCATGTATATAACACGTATGTACACACACACTCCTAGTGCTGGGCATGCTTAGCTGCTCTTGTAACCTGGTACTTCCAGGATACCCTGGGGCTTTGTAGAATACAGTGTGAAAGCCAGTGTATTCTGTTATCTACATGGTTCCTTTTAGCTTTCTCATTCTAGGATTTGGAAATGTGATTTATATCTAAGGCATTTCTCAGAAGTTGATTTGATAGAGCCTTGGTTTGGGAAAAATCAGGATTCTAACTACAATATTTCGTTCCAGGCTATCTACCAAAAAATCTTCTACCCGAATTCCAAGAAGCAGAAGAGCAAAGGAGGCCACTGCCACCTCCATCCGACCATCTCTGAGTGTCAGCACAAATCAGCAATGGGGTTCTGACAGAATTATAGACATTGTCCACCACGCAGAATCACCTGCCGCAAAAACCATTCCTAATAGCACCAAACACGATTTGGGAGATTCTGTGACATCTCAGCAAGGTTCTTCAGTATCTTTGGACCGTAAGAGAAGAAGCAAGCCTGTTTCATCTCCTTTGGCTAAGGCCACATCACACCACTCCATTCGAAAGGCAGCTGACCTTGAACCTTCCTATGTGTCCAGCTATTTCAGGACACCATTTCGAGGAGACGATGAAGATGACAGTGGTATGTAAGAATGATCTTAGAACAAATTTCCATTAAGTTAGATTTCAGAGAGTAAGTGACTTGGTTGTAATTTCCATACCCTGCTTTATTTGCTAGATAGCAAATACAAGCTCTTTCTAAAAATTTACTTTCCTCTGAGCTCCTGATCCCATGGCTGCTGGACAAGTGTAATTGTAGAGCAGAGGTTTAGGAAGGTCTTTGGAATTAGTCTTTCTTCCTGTATTGATTGCCCAAACCAAAGGGCCATTATTTTTCTCTTTATGAAGCTATCAGGGCTGGGCATGGTGACAAACACCTTTAATCCCAGCACTCTGGAGGCAGAGGCAGGCAGATCTCTGTGAGGTCAAGGCCAGCCTGGTCTACATAGCAAGTTCTAGGCCAGCCAGAGCTCCAGAGAGACCCTGTCTCAAAGGAGAAACTCAAGAAAATAAGAAGCTGTCAGGGGTGGGTAGATGGCTGGATTTGTACAGTGCTTCTCAGACAATCATAAGGACCTTTGTTTGATCCCCAGCAGCCATATAAAAAGTGGGCAGGGACGTGTGTACCTATAATCTTAGTGCTGTGGAGACAGAGACAGGAGCATCCCCGAGGCATGCTGGCCAACCAGCGTAGCCAAATCTGGGAGCCCACATCCACTGACAGACCTTTATTTAAAAAATCAATTGAAAGCCAGGCGTGGTGGCACACTTGGGAGGCAGAGGCAGGCAGATCTTTGTGAGTTCAAGGCCAGCCTGGTCTACAGAGCGAACCCCAGGACAGCTGGGGCTCCAGGGAGACCCTGTCTCAAAAAGACCAAAAAAAATTAATTGAAGAGCAATTAAAGAAGACAACATCTGCTTCTGTCTTCCACACACATGGGCACATATGTACCCATCCACTAATATGTACACACACACACACACACACACAAGAAGCAACTGCTTTTGTACTTAAAGCAATGTGGGCTCCTTTGGGGTTGGAGTGGGGATCATTGAGAGAAAAACATCAAGGTGTCAGAATGTCCAGGGTCGAGGGAAATGCTTCCCCACACGGAAGCCAGGGATGAAGTATTGTGGGACCATGAGCATCTTCTTAACTAATCTTTTCTTTTCTCCCCTGGTTAGAGTAAATATAAAGCCTGTGGGACCTGGGAGATTGAAGTATCTTCCATCGTGTATTAACTCTCCCAAGGCCAAGACTCAAAATTGTTGACTTCGTACTTGAACATGGCAAAAGAAATGACCATCAAAAAAAACGGGGAGGGGGAAAACAAAACAACACATCCAGTGAAATGATCATCGTGACATCTACTTCAGCCTTCAGAAAATGTTTATATCACCTTGTTCTCTCTTCAGACTTCTAAGTAAAGAGGTTGTTTTCCTTAAACAAATCTCCATTATCTCTTTTTTCTTCCCATTAGCGGGTTTGCTTCAAGGAGTTCCTCAAGGATACTTTTGTTAAATGCTAATTTTTCAGTCCCTTAAAGAATCCTCTTGAAGGAATGGTTCTCTTCAGTATGCATTCGAAATCCTAAAATAGTTTGTTCTATACCTTTAACAATTAGTAGCTCAATTTGATTTTGTAGAGAATGTAATAGATTGTGTGAGGGACTCAAGATTGTTCGCAAGAGTTGTGTCAAATTGTTCCTGATATATAAACACCAAAGGCTGTGTAACAGAACAATTTTATCATTATATATGTTTTTTTAAAGCAATAATTGGTGATGTGAGTATATTCTTTTTTTTAAATTTATTTTTATTGATGATTTGTGTATTTCATACATCATTTTCCAATTCAGTTCAGACATATATCCCCTTCCCTTCCCCCCCACCCCACCCCTACCCATCCCAGATCATGCATTCTGCCGTAAGTTTTCTGCATCTTTCTCTGCTTTTTTGTTTTGTTTTGTTTTCATTTTTTTTAACAATAGGTGATAATTTGTGAGTACAAGCATCCTTCATGTAAAACCAATTTGCAAGCAGTTGTGCCCAAACCCACACAGCTCATGGGTCCCACCATCCAGCAGGGGGGGCTTGTATGTTCAATCAAGTTGACCAAATGAGTGTCCAGTCTATATTGTTGTAGTTTCACCATTAACCCCAATTGAAGCCCTTACATTCTACCACGCCCCCTCTTCCGCAGATTGTTCCCTAGGCTTAGAAAAGGGGCACAGGTGGATGAGAAGCAAAACAGTCTACTTTCTCTGGAGCTGATGTCTTGGTCTCTAGTCAGTTCTGGCTGTTTTCTTTCATGGGCTGCCAGCTTGTCCAGGCTTAACCTTTCAATCCTACTAATGAAGCACATGCAATTAGATATTTAGGTATTTTGTTTTTAATTCACATCTCATCCATGTCAAGTGCTGATACCTCCATCTGCCACTACTAGAAAATATAACTTTGGAATTGTCAACATCATTCATACTCTCATCAGTGTTTTGTCTTAAAGTAAATATTGGGGTTTATATGCAAAATTGTGGATTATTTCTCTTGCATACATAAAGCCCTACTTAGCTGTTGTCTTATGGAGTATAATTAATTCCTTTATACATTGAGTATATCTTTACCTGTTTTGCTTCCCATTCCTGTCCCCAGTCAGTATACACTCAGGCTTGGGACATGTAACCAAAACGTATTTGCTTTTGTCTCAGCACTAGTTATAAGTGAGGACAAATAAGTGCTATACTTCAGTCCCTGTGCCAAGCACACAGATATACACATGTGCATACAAACACACACACACACACACACACGCAGGATATGTGATTGTGATTCCATAGAACTGGAATGCAGATCCTTGTAATGTGCTTAAATACTGTTATTTTGACCACCAGCCTTGGAAAATTAAAAGGAGACAATTATGTTTCTGATTCTTGGTCCTTTGCTATCTTGTTGTAGATTACAGGAAAATGCCTTAGATCTAAAACCCATTTTTATACACTAGCTCTTTGTGTAGATGGCAGGAAGGCAATCATCCTAAAAAAATGAGTTTCTGTTATTTTTCCTACACAACCGTCATGAGTTGAAATTCTAAGTATGTGCCATGTGAAATAAACTCTGATTAAACACCTTTGGTTTCCATCATAATAAAAAAAATGTACTTGGTTATACTGTAGATGACAGCAATGAATGTATACAACCAGCAAGGACAGTAAAGGGGAATCGGCTCCTCCACTTTCCCAATCTGCTTAGTTGGCAATTGAGCAGAGTTCTAGGTTTGGGACAGTGTGGGACAGCAGTCCTGGATTCAAGCATACATTGCACATGTGCATGCTAGCACGCACTTGGCGCCATGAGCCAACTTGTTTGTCTGCATGTCCCTTTCTGGGTATGCCCCACAAGCTGGTTTGGTGTGAGGTCTAGGACTGGCCATTGGGAGGTGATATTACATGACCTATATAAGCTGCCTGTTACATAAAATAAATGGATTTTCATGGATTTGCACCATCTGATGTGGTCCCCAGGCTGTTACTAAATCCATGCTTGGCTGTGGGGCTATAAGCCTACAGCTGGCTCTTCAGCTCATTGGGTCACAGGGCCATTGGCCCCACTAATGGCGTGTTTGGCCATGAGACCATCAGTCTCACAGCCACGTATTTCACCACAGGGACATCAGCCCCATGCAAGAGCTCTCTTTAGCCTGTCCAACCATGGGGTCAATAGCCCCGCAACTGGCCACTTCGAACAGGGACACCTGAAGCAATTTGGTGCGTCTCAGACATGAACCTCCAGGATGGGGAATCTGCCCATATCTTCTAGAGAGCCTCTTCTTCAGGCTGATCAACTTTGGGACATTGTGTTCCAATATGCCCCCTGGCTCTCTGCTACGAGTCTTTTCTTCTCCATTGTAACTATTCTCCAATGTTTAGGCCAGAAATAGATTAATATCCCTGAGGTATTGCAGGCTTAAATCAAAACCAAGAATGAAAATACTACTTCCTGTGCTGAATCTGGCACTGCTTCTGCCACTGGCCCCGGAGCCAGAATCCATCCCTTTGATAGATCTTAAGGGATTCCCAGAACCCTGCTCCTTCCCACGAATTTCCACTCTCTACTCATTATGCCTATACTTGAACCCACAACTGTCTCCTACTCAGCAAGGCTTTTAGATAACTTTTCCTTGGGCCTTAATACTCATCATGACTGGAAAAACATGGCCCAGGCTGTCTTAGTGCCCAGTAATTTTTTTTTTAATGGAAGACCTTTTTTCATGATCAATGTGAATAAGCTGAGTGTAATTGTTCAGCTGGAGTACACATTTCTAAGCACCAACTCCAGGGGGAAGGCTGTTTTTGGAGTTACCTATTAGACCAAGCCCCCCGCCCCCATGTTTGACCAGGTGCCCTCCTGCGCAATGCAGGCCTTTCTTTTTTTTGGGGGGTGGGGTGGGGAGGTCTGCTTCCTTTTTCCAAGTGGGGCAACAGTTATAGGAGGTCTTTACTCTGTTCCTTATCCAGATTACTGAGGTGGTAATTGCTTCCCATGGGGATGCCTGTGAGACTTTAATTAAGGAACTTGCATATGAGGGTGCTAACCCGGATTATAAAACAGTCATCTTGCCAGGTTGCTTTAAACCACTTAAGGACTGGATAATAGCTACTCAAAGTGTTGGCAAGGGCGGCTTTGGCACAAGCCTTCGCCTCCTCCCTGGAAGATGGTCCCTCAAATGTTGGGGGTGTGGTCAAACAAATTACTTGCCAGCAGCCTGCCCTTTTACAGCTGCAGCTCCACCTCAGAGCACCAAGCGTCCCTCACACCTTGTCCAAAGTGTCAGAGGGGATTCCACTGGGCCTGGCATTGCCACTCTAAATATGCTAAGGATGGTGTCCCTATTAATAAAGTGCACATTGCGCACATGCAGGCTAGCAGGTGCTTAGCACCACGCACCGACTTATTTGCACGTCCCTTTCTGGGTACGCCCCCACGAGCTGGGATGGCACGTGATGGTGTGGAGGTCTGAGATTGGTCACCAGGAGGTGATGTCACAGGACCTATATAAGGTGCCTGTTACACAGAATAAACAGATTTTCATGGATTTTTACCATCTGACATGGTCCCCAGCTGTTACTGTGTACAAGCTCTTCAGCTCGTTGGGTCACATGGCCATCGGCCCCACTGTGTGTTTGCCAGTGGGACCATTACTCTCGAATCCATGTGTTTAGCCACAGGGCCATCAGTCCCGCATGCATCCCCTCTTCAACCTGTCTAACCACGGGGTCAATTGCCCCACAGGCAGGAAGGTGTGAGTTTTCAAACTCTTGTCTTTCTTATTCTTCCCTGTTACACCTTTTAGTTATGGTTGAGGCTCATTGTTCAAGTACCTTTCTTTTTACTTTGGTGAAATTCATGTAAGTCTCCATTTTGTTACTATTTCCTTATTTATTTACTCATTTATTTAAGTCTGGGTCTTTTTTGTTGCCCAGACTGGCTGTGAACTTCTGAATTCCAGATATCTTCCTGGCTCAACCTTCCAAGTTTGCTGTAGGTTTGAACCACTTCACCCAATTTAAGTTCCCATTTTAACCCAAATATCTATTCCCAGGTTGGGCAGCCATCCCCAGTGACTAGTTGAACTCTTTCTGAAAAGAAACCCATTCCTTCTACCCTGGCCCTTTTAAACCTTAGTTTTAGTATTTGCCTTTGATGAAGAAAGCATACACATTGTTTAAAACTTTTACATATAGGGGTCCAAGTATATATATATATGTTCATGTGGGAATATGTGGCTTGTGTGTGTGTGTGTGTGTGTGTAAATGCATCATTAGTCTGTGCAATGCCCATGGAGTCCAGAAGAGGGTGTCAGGTCCCCTGGAATTCAAGTTACAGACTGTTGTTAGCCACCAGGTGGGTGCGTGCATGTGGAGGCAGTAAACCTGCAGGAGCCTGTTCTCCTTCCACCATGAGAGTTACACTGGTGATCAAAGTCAGGTCACCAGAATTAACAGCAGCAAGTAGCTTTCCCACTGAGCCATCTCTCCAGCCAATATTCTTTTTATTTTTTTTTTTTTGTATGTGTATGAATGTACTGTCTGCATGCAGGTCTGTGCACCCGTGTTGTGCAATGCTGCGGAGGTCAGAAGAGGGCGTCAGGTTCCCCTGGAACTGGAGTTAAAGACGGTTCTCTGCCTCCATGTGGGTGCTGAGGATTGAACCCGGGTCCTCTGCAAGAGAAGTCGGCGCTGTTAACCGCTAGGCCATCTCTCCAGCCCCCCTTTTTTTTTAATTTTTTTTTTATCCAGCCAATATTCTTGAGCTTTGTATTTATTTACAAGGAATCAGCATGAGCTACAAACATCCATTTCTGCCGAAGACACCATGTCTATGTACTTCTGAGTAGGAGCTTTTCAGAGCCAAGTCTGATACCAGGTCCAACAGATCCATCTCTTGGAAGTTTATTCTGTGCAAAGGTTAAGACACCGTAGGCCTAGCCTCCATTTATTGGCCCCTTCACACCTCCCTTCCTTTTATTGTGCTCTCCTGAGGCACAAATCTCTGGTGACTCGTACACTTCTGTTACCATGGACACCTTAGGTGGAATGAAATTGAATGATTTCAGTGCCTACAAACTCCAATAATGCAGCATGGGTATGGCAAAGGACCCCAAAGAATGGAACCTCAGCCAAGGTGGTTGCCAGCTCACCATGTGTGTGTGACCAGTCTTGCTATAGGTGACCACGTGTTGCCTCCCTGCTGGGTGATATTCCTATCTGTCAGGTGAGAACTTCGTAAGGTCTTTGTGCTTTTTCAGTTCTGCAATTCCACCATTTCTTTTTTGTCTTTTTGAGACAGGGTCTCCCTGTAGCCCAGCTGGCCTAGAACTCACTCTGTAGACCAGGCTGGCCTTGAACTCACAGAGATCTGCTTGCCTCTGCCTCTGCATCCCCAGTGCTAGGATTAAAGGCGTGTGAAACCATGTCTGGCTTTCCACCATTCTCAAATGCCAGTGTGGCCAGGGGCAGGGCATCAGAAGATAAGACCACAGCTAGTGCCAAGTTCTCAGTATTAGAAACACCCCATCACATTTTATCTTGTCAGGTCAATGTGTTATGCTATTTCAGTGCTTCTCCATGCCCACTTGATTAGTCAAAGTAGGCCTCAGGTCTTCCCAGCATTCCAGTGAATGTTTCCATTTGGGTCCTGGCTACCACTCCTCTCCTTCCAACGTCCCCAGCTGCACTGCAGTCATTGTAGTCTGGTGTCTGTGTACAAAGTTCCATTTTTTTTAAGAAGCAGCACTTTTAAGTTCTTACAACAGCTCTATCAAGTGCATGCAGGTATTTCTACCTACATTGTAGTTTGTGGACAGTGACAACTTAGAAAGTGATGGTGCTGGCGTTCAGATCCAGGTCTCTCTGGCTTGAGTAGAATAGCGTATTATGGCTTGTGCAGTACGTCAGAGACATCAGAGCAATGGCTTTAGTGCTGAGGTCAGAATCCTTGCTAACAGTGATTGGATACTTTTTAAAATTTTTATTTATTTATATGTGTATGAATGTACTGTCTGCATGTAGGTTTGTGCACCCATGTCGTACAATGCCATGGAGATCAGAAGAGGGTGTCGGATTCCCCTGGAACTGGAGTCAAAGATGGTTTTCAGCCACCATGTGGGTGCTGGGGATCGAACCCCAGTCCTCTGCAAGAGCAGTCGGTGCGCTTAACCACTAGGCCATCTCTCCAGCCCCCTGGATACTTTTTAACAGGTATCTAAGTTACCCTGCTAAGCATTCCCACGATTATAACATACACACATAATTCTGAAAGGTAGCCATTTTGTCTTATTTTATAGGTAAAGAAATAAGTTCAGTGAGTTATATCACTTGCCGAGGACTTGAACCCAGAAAGCTTGGTTTCAGTCATCACCCTGTTAGCCAGAAGTTGGATTTTGAGATTCTCATTTTTATTATGTGGCAGAAAATGCTTCACTGTTGACAGTGCAGTAACTATTAATGTACCCTCATTCCCAAGCCTTGTCACTTAACAGTTGTCTTCTAAAGCAATGGGCACTATGTGTGATAATTTACACACACACACCACAGTGGGATGCCTAGGGTGGCCTTTCTCCAATGATCTGTGTAACTACAGGCAAGCTTAATCTCACTGACCTTGCATTTCATCACCTGGGAAACGGGTGGCCCACTGGCTGTTGCGGATTAGACCTATATGTTGATGAGGTATTTGCTTCTGAAGATGCTTAAGTGTCAGGGGCAGGCATCGTGTGGTAAGAGTGATGGCAGAGGCGGATGCCTAGCGGGCCTCAGTTTCTTGGGTAAGGAAGGCAGTGGGCAGGGGGGCAAACTTGTAAAATGTGGACCAAGTGATGTGACGCAATAGTCCCAGAGCTCTAGCCACCAGCTCACCTTTTGCAGGTCCAATGCAATAGAAACAGAAGGAGTGGCAGGGCAGAGGTAGTGGAAGCAGATTCGAGGGGAGGATGGGAAGACAGTAAAACATGTCAGAATGGTCATTAGACAGGAGGCCAAAGAACTAGTGCTGCAGATTTCAATCAGTGATCACAGAAGGGAAGGAATATGTTAGAAGGTCCAGGGCCTGGCAAGTGGAGCATGCAGAGGTGAAGGAAGCTGATAGCCTGGGTAGCCTTCCTTCACTGATGTATAATATTTTAACATGCACTCTCCAGGAGACACACCCAAGGGGGATATTCCACATTCATTGTAGCCATGAGAGGCCTGGGTTCAAGCGGCAACTTAAGTAAAAAAAAAAAAAAAAAAAAAAAGCTTGTGTTGTTTTCTGGCAGGTTTCAGTTCCCTTCTCAAGTGATAAACAAAGCAAGACCACTCAGACCCACTGTTTTCATGCGCATTAGAAAAGGATGAGCTGATTTTATTTTGCCAGGAGCTGATCAAAGCCTCTCTCCCCTCCCTCTAATCTACCCTTTCGCTGAAATGTATCTTACCAATGTGCCCTCAAGGCCCCAGGGGAGGAAGAAGTGAGCACAGGGAAACCCGCACAGAGGGTACCTGTGCCCATTAGCCTCTTGGACCTTCCTCAAATAACCCCAGGGGAAGAGTAGCCTGAAAAGGGAGCTTCAGGCGAGCCAAGTGGGCAGGCCTGCAGTCACCTAGAAGGTGCTCAGGGAGGAAGCAGTACACCAGGCTAGCTTCTCACTGTGCTCTCCCCTGTCCCTTAATAGGAGATAGGAAACCAAAGCAGAAGGACGATGCAGGTCTGGAAGAAGCAGGGATGGATACACAACAGCACGCAGCATGGATCCTGGGTTCACCAGGGACAAGGGGGGAAGGACTAACGAGAAGTTAAGAAGCTTCTCAAGGACTGCTGATTCCTTCCCTGCCTGCATCATCCTGGCCAAATAAAAATCATTCAAAGTCCAACCATTCTGTGGGATGTGAAAATCTGGGAAAAACTAAGGTCAGAGTGGTTTCTGTTTTGTTTTTGTAAACTGGATCAGAGTAGTGTTATTAAGTTTGTGCACTGCACTGAACCTAGTGTGTCCTTGAAGTTTGCAAAATGTCCCTCAGTTTCTGGGGTAGCACATATCCTTGTGTTTCCTTTGAGCGAACAAAAAGACAGGAGACAAGTTCTTTCTATGCTGCTTTATTGTTGTAAAGATACACTGAAACGTTAGATGATAACAGCTAATGACAAAATGTGGAAATGAGGCATCAGCATCTACAACCACTCCTACAAGAATATGAGTATGTATTGTCATTACATGTTTACTTCGATACTGTCTCGTTATATATGTGATACTGCAACAGAGAATACAGTTAAGTAGGTAATCCTGCACTTTGGGGAAGCAAGAGGTGGAAAATCAGCTCCGCCTATGAAAGACGGTGGCCACCCTACATCTCCAGAGATCCAGCTAAACTCTTGAGGGAACGTCCTAAAAATCACAAGAAAAGGGACTTTGCAGTTACTTTGAACACATGGACAAAGAGCAGACAATAACTATGTTACAAGGGATTCAACTTGTCACGGTTTTGAAATGTCATACTGCCGTTGATGGCAACACTGCTGCTCAGCTACCCCTCTAGAGTTTTAGTTACTTCTATAGAATGAATCTCAAAACTGCAGGAACGTCTGAGGAGACTCAAATATTGTCATGCAAGTTTCCAAACCCATAAACTATCTTTACTATTAATTAAAACAAAAATATCATTAATTAAAAAAAAAATAAAAGGGACAGAAAGGTTAGATGTTGTTAAGCTTCCAGAAGTATTCACCATGATCATGTTCTGAAACAGGCTCGTTTTCTCAGATCTGCTTAGACTTTCTAAATCACCTGTGTGTTCCATGCTTTAAAGTAGGAACGCTCAGAAAACATGCCACATGGGGAAATCAAACATTAGTATGGGGGGAAGGTCAGTTGAGAATTCCACCTAAGTTCAAAATGTTAGTTCTCTGGAAACTTATGTTAGTTGTGTGAAAGCACAAAAGAACAGAAGGAAGGTCAGAGTTTTGATAAGGAAAGTTACACCATGCATTCTGGCAAGTTCTTTCTTGCTCACAGAAGAGGGTGAGCAGGGAGTTGGAGCAGCCGCTGCAACTCTAGTAAGTCTGTGATTACACAGTGGTTCCCAGCTGAGCCCTGCCGGGCATCTCAGTGGGGGTTTTATCGCCTATGCTTCTTGCTAACTTCACAAAGTGGCTACATGGTTAGCACTCTTCTGCTCTATGAGAAACATGCAGCAGAATCAATCTAAGTTTTTGTTTTCCCATTGCAGCGGCAGAGAAGTTATTCTTGCTGCAAGGTTGCTCTTTGTTGAATCCTAATATGATCACTGTGTGTCCTTAGTTGAATAATACTGTAAAATGGGAGAAAAGACAGAAGGAGCAACTTTAAAGAAGTGAAAGCCCACTCTTTCCCTACGGATGGTACAGGGCAGAGAGGGAACAAGGACACAAAGCACGGTTCAAATGCCATTTTACAGGACAGGAGCCCCTGTCAAATTACAGCTTTTTGGCACAGTCGGGGCAATACACATGCTCCTCATGAAACACAAAGCGCTTGTTGGCCAGATTCACGGAGCATTTTTTGCAGTGGAAGCAGTAGTCGTGCCAGGATTGTCCTTCATAGGCCACCACACTGGAGCCTTTACCAAACCCTGTGGAAAAACAAAAGAAAACAGAGAGACAGCTGAATGAAGACAGATGAGGAAGCCAGGAGTCAGAAATAAAATGACGACCCGATCGTTGTTCACAGAGCCGACAAACACACAGTCAGTGTCTGCCAGACTCTCGGCTCCCCTCTACTCCACCGCGCATTGTCCCCCGCGCCGCCACACTGATCCCCCGTGCCGCCGCAACCCTTCTATGGCTCTCAAGGACCTGAAAAGATGTCAGAGCTCAGCCAATGGCTTCTCTGATTTAAAGAACCCCTGTTCCCATGTCATCACCACTATCACCCTGTGCCGCACACCGACCTCCCAGCATAACCAGTTTTTTTTTTTTTTTTAATTTATTCAGGGCCATGGCATCAAAGTGGCCACCAGGAGGCAAACTTGGGCTGTTTGTGGGGCATGCACTTACCGGGCCACGAGGAGCTGCTAAGCTTCGATTTTTTCTATAAAGAACCACCACCCACGAGGGACAAGTCCTCTCTCCACCCGGATGCCTGCCCCGGAGGTTGGCGCTGGGAAACAGGGTGAGAGGCAAGCGTTTCCCGTGGCACACTGGGGGCTTCCTAGCTTTAGAGACTGGGTGGCTCACTCTTGACACAGTCCTTTTCCCTGAGGATGGCAAAAGTCTTCTCAAATGTACATTTCAAGGCTCCCCAGGGAGATGGGAAAATTGGAGGCAAGGGAAAGGGCTCAGGGCACGTGGATCGCGGCCGCAAGATGAGGAATGAAGTGATTAGCTTTGCTTCTGATCACAAAAAAAAAATTAAAAATAAAGAAAAATGAACCTACCAGCAGCCCCTGGGCACAAGCCTTCCACTATGGGGTGTTATAATACCAGGCTATAGCTTTCTAGCCTCCCTAGCCCACTCCTGCCCTCTGCTCCTCCCCCCTCCTCCCCCTCCCTCATCACTACACCCTCCGATCCCTGCTCCCGCCCCCCATCCCCCCCACCCCTATCCACCCCCCCCCCCCCCCACCCCACCCCATGCGCAGTGCCTGGCTCTCAGGCTTGTGAACTTCTGGCGTAGTTAGTTCATCAGCAGTAGTCAGGAAGTGTTCTGCATTGCAAAGGCTAACTTGGCCTGGGGGTACCTTTGGGACCACAATGATAGGGGCAGAAGGGCATTCTCTGGGGACTTTTGTGGATGAAACCGACGACAGGAAAATGAGAGATGGTTACCATGCGCAAAACCTAGCCTGGCAGACTTAGCAAGGACTCTTTAGCCTACCAGTGATGGGGTTCTTGCATCCAGCACACTTCTTGGCCACAAAGTTCTTGTAGCAATCCACGCAGTAATACTGGTCCTCCACAGCGGTGAAACGCTGCCCAGCCAGCTTCTTAGAGCAGGTAACACACACAAAGCACTCGGCATGCCAGGGCTGATCCTGGTAAGTGATTCCTCCAGATGTGATGGCCTAGACCGGGGAGTGTAGCACCGGGATTCAGATTCAACAACCAGGCACTGTGCTGGGTGCTTTGGTATACAGTATCTCATTTCATCACCATTACAGCCATGGGAGGCGGGTGTTATTATTATTCCCAATTTACAGATGAAGACACCAAGGCCAATAAAAGGCGAGCCTCTTTGCAAGGCTATCTAGCAAATGCAGTCGTGGAGACAGACCTCCAGGGCCAGGGTTACCTGGCTCACAGCATAGTGCCAGCCACGTGTGCCTCTGCAGTGAGCGCACACTGACAACCAGACTTGGCTGGGGCACCGCTTTCTAATCCCCGGCTCCTCATCTGTAAAATGGGCACAATAATTCCTACGTCACAGGGCTATCCTGAGGATGGAATGAGATAGTGTGTGTGCAAGTGCTCTGCAAACCGTCAAACACTTAGAGGAGGAACAGTGAGTGCAAAACTCCCTTGGCAACATACCTTATTGCATTTCACGCAATGCTTGGCAAACTTGGTCTCATGGCAAGTCACACAGTAGAAGTCCTCCCCTTTAGGGAAGAAGCTTCCGGTCCCGATGACTTGCTTGCAGTTGCTGCAGGTGAAGCAGTCTTTGTGCCAGATGGTGCCCTTGTACTCCACATTCTGGTCTCCTGCAGAGGAAAGCCATTGGATAGCCCCACTGACAGGTTCTGCAGGGGGCTGCATCCACTCAGCTCCCCAGCCCACCTCCAGAGGTGAGGGGATGCAGGCCCTGCAGTCACTGGCCTCCCACCTCCAACTAACCTATCCGTGTGTTCCTTGTCATGGCAACCCAGAGTTCTGCTGTAGGTGGGGATCCCAGTGCTATTATTTAGGATGAGGTACCTGAACCCCAACTCTCCCACCTCTACCCCTGAAGGGACTCAGAGATTCCATGAGGGGGCTGCTTGACCCAGAGCTACGGCCTGAGGAGGAAGCATGCATTGATCACTTACTACATCCAAATGAGAAAAGGCTACATACTTTTCACTTCATTCTCTTGCCACAAGCTGTTCTTGCCAGTGTTCTTTAGTCTCCGAGTGTTCGCGTGTGTGCGAGCATATATGTGTACGCATATATACGTGTATGTATATGTGTACATATATATGCTAAAATCCCAAAGAAGCTCACAGCAACGTTAGCCCCACCATGACAAGCAAGCCCTCATCCTGTGTGCCCTTAGGGTGGGAAGGGGCCAGTACCTGCCACAATGGCCTTCAAGCACCCTTTGCACTTGGGGGCGTCCTCCCGAGTGGCACACTTGTTGCACAGGATCTTGTTTTCCTTGGACACAAAGGTCTCACTGGCCAAGGGGTGAAGGCACTTGGAACAATGGAAGCAGGTGTCGTGCCAGTAGCGGTTCTTATAGTGCACCTCCTGCAAATCAAGCAGAGCGGGGTGCTGCTGTGAGGGTACAGGGGCAATGACAGGCTAGGTTCTTATAGTGCACCTCCTGCAAATCAAACAGAGTGGGGTGCTACTGTGAGGGGCACAGGGGCAATGACAGGCCAGGTTCAATGCACAACACATAGTTATTGGGTGTCCCTGAGGGAAACCAGACCCTCCCAGTCATTTTGGCTCCAGTTCATGGACTCTGTTCTATGCACATAATTATTTTTCAAATATTGTCTAAAATTACCTCCAGGCTATGTACATAGAGGATATAGGAAATATAAATGAATTCTGTGTTTAGACTTGAGTCTCATCACCAAGACATTTCATTAAATATTTATGCATATATTCTAAAATAATAACATCCAAAGAACCAGAAATACTTCTGGTGCCGAGAATTTCAAATAATACATACTCCCTGTGTACAGCCAAAAGAGCTGAGAAGGGCCTTAGCAGAGTGTCTAGTTCAAGGTCCATATTTAATAGCTAGGGTCACTAGGAGCACCATGAAGGGTGGAGCAAAGAGCCAGTCTCCAATACTTAAAATGGCTGCTGTGATGAGAAGACCTCAAAAATGCAGCAACTGCTGTAGGAAAACACCGTGATACTCAGCCTGGCCTGGCCCCACTTGGGGACAATGGTTACCTTGGAGTCAGCACTTATGGGCTTGCGGCACTCTGCACAGGTGTTCGCGCAGAACTTGTCGAAGCATTTCAGGCAGCAGTGGCGGCCATCCTTCTGCACGTACTTCTTCCCCTGCAAGTTGTCCCTGCAGTAGTGGCAGTCAAACTTCTCAGACATGGTGCCCACCTTATAGCTGGAGGGACCTACAGGAGCAAGCAAGCACAACAAATGACCAATAGAAACCCAAGGGTGCTCCGTCACAGAGTGTCCTGGGGACACCTGTGCACTGCTGCATGTGGCCAGGAAAACCCTCTGAGTGTACAGGGTTGGAGGAACGGGGCTCAACTTGCACTTAAGCTTGGCTTAATGCCAGACAACCAATACTTCACTATGGCTCCCAGGACGAAACGCAACTAAGTTGAACTCCAAGTACCACATGTCAAGGCTAGTGACTCCCTGAGGACATGCCACAAAATGCCTGCTCAGATATATCACTGTGCTGACTCACAAAGGACACTAAAGTGGATCAGAGCTTAGGCTAGCCAAGGTCACCACAATAGGGGGATTCCAGAACATTTGTCCATTGTATGCAGTGACCAGGAATGGAAGGATGTCATAGAACAGGTAAAGAAGAAACTGATTTACATGAAGGAAGAGTACTGGTTAGGTCAGATACATAGTACTGGTACAAGCACTGGTCCATGCAGTGGTCCACTGACTAGCATACATAGCACAGAGGAGTCAGTAGGGGTTGGACGCACTGATCCCAAATCTGCCCACCACATGGCAAGCCCAAAGCCTCCCTGCCAGCTTTTGTCTCTTACCCTGTCACCTTTAAGGGGGGAAAGCGTAATTTTGGTGGCTTCTCTCCCCTCCTGTCTCTTCCCTTCTAGCCTTCTAAACAGAAACTTGACTCTGTAATTCTAGGTAGACCAGCAATCCCCATTAATTTCTTTAAAATATTTAAATATATTTGAAATCTGATAGAAACCATTTCAGCCCCTGAAGAGATCCATCCCAAAGAGCTTTGTCCCCGATACTTCACTGATGTTTGAGGGCATGAGCAACAGAGCTCCAGAAGATTTCTCCAAGTGGCATTCTCGCTTGACACAGGAACATTCTGCAGTTGTGAATTATCTGTCACAGTGATGTGTGGTTTTGTCACATACCGGAACCAAAACTTTCTCAGGGCAAGCCACTGAGGACTGGTCTATTTACTAAAGTGTGACCATTTGCCATATCTGCTGTTCTAAACATTGAAGGTTTAAAGTATAATTTGGAAAAATGACTTTGGCAAAGGGTTAAGCTGAGGATTCCAAGAATCTTTTCCATCCCTTCGCATGAACAAACTTACTTCACTCCCCACCAGCGACCCTGCCGTGGCCCTAAAGCCTTCTGCAGCCTCTTTGCCAAGTCATTTTCTATAGAATCTTGCCACCAGGAAGGCACCAAATGTGGGTTTCTAAAAGTTCACAATTCTTTTACACATATGCTAATTTTTCTCTCCCAGTAAGAAAGAAATTTACATGAAATAAACAGATAGCAATTACTTAATTTGTGTTAGAAGCACAAGAACCTTAAGTATTTTAACTCAAACTATTCCCACACATGGTTATCAAGTTAGCAAACATCCATCCAGAGTGTAATTTAGAAAGAAGGAGGGAAAATAAATGGGCAGTTGCCTGCTACTCACCGCAGCTCCTCCACCAACTGAATGGCCCCAAACTCCTGCTTTGGGTTCCATCCCCAGGTTTTTTTTTTTATATACACCACATGTTCAAGTTGTTTGGATCCTGTTGCCACAGGCAACCAAATAGCAGAGAGTGAGCTAAGGAAACCACACCCTGTGTCTGGGAACCGGCCTGGGCCAGGGCTGGTAAACTCTCACTCAGACCCCTGTCAGTCTCTGCAGCCAACCAGCTGAAAAGGGAAACCAGGCCATGGAACATACACGATGCCAACTGTCTCATACTGCTACCACCCAGACCTCCTCAGCTCAGAGGAGTGCCACAGGAAGCAAATAAGTGACATGTCTGTTCAGGGGCAGTTGCTTGGCACAGTGGTATCACTGTCAAGAAAATAGGGAACAGCAGAAAACAGCTTTCATAAAACAACACTGGGATGTTCCCTTGCATGGCTAGGTTGGATACAAGGTGCATGTACACAATGAAGCCAGGGCCTATCTCCTGTGGCCTATAGGCGTAAGTACCTGTGGCCAGAGCAGCATGTAGAAAATCACTTTCCATTCATTCTGGCCACTGTTGCTCATCCAGATGAGACCTTGTTTTCCCTCTGTCATGCTGAAACTGGACCCTCAACAAAGATTTACTTTTTTGCAAAGATCTGGGTTGAGAAACCAAATGTATCTTTAGTAAAAGTAATCCTAGGCTTGTAGTCCCCTCTACTCAGGAGACTGATATGGGAGGATCACAGGTTCAAGACCTACCTGGGCTACAGAATGAATTTAAGGTAGCCTGAGGAAAAAAATAGAGTCTGTTTCAAATACTCAAAAGATTGTAAAAGCCTGGGGATCTAGCTCGGGTTCAGAATCCTTACCCAACATGCATGAGGCCCCTGGGTTCAATCCCCAGTACCACAAAAACATCAACTAAAAACAAGTAAATGCCAGGAAATCAAATGATCAATGTCTCCGAGATGCCACTGGCAGGATAACAATTTGTACAGCACAGCAACACTGACAGGATCAGCCCTTCAGACCCTATCTGCTTGGACCACACTTGAAAATCATTCTCCCTTATCAACTTCTCTATGTAGCTACATTCTACTCATTCGTGATCACTCTCTTTTAATGCGTAGCAAAATACAAATGGATTTTCAATATTTCTATATTCAAGAACTATGCCAAAGTTGGGTGTGGTGGTGCATGCCTTTTATCCTAGCACTCAAGAGGCAGAGGCAGGTGGATCTGAGTTCAAAGCCAGCCTGCTCTACATAGCCAGTTCCAAGCCAGTTGGGACTAAAGGGAGACCCTGTCTCAAAAAGACCACCCCCCCCCAAAAAAAAGAACTATCTGGAATCCTACCTAAAAGGAATCCTGCCTTTTGGCATTTCTGACCCCTAACTTTATAGTTAAAATACTGATCTAGTGTCATACAATAGAAAGAATGCTAGAAAGCACTATAAATCCCATTTAATGTGTCTAGAGGTTTATTTTGGGTTTCCCTTTAAGACAGGTTCTAATGTAGCCCAAACTGGCCTTGAATTTATAGTAATCTTTTCTATTTTGACTCCTAAATGTTGAAATTACTTAGGTGTGAGCCACCATACCTGGCTGGCATCTAAAGGTTTTGAAGAGGATAACTACACTACGGTTCATAGTACTAGAGAGATCTTACCTGCCAAGCCTTCCTAGCTTTAAAAGCATGTACTCTCAGAACCATTTTATTATTACCAATACCAAGTTCCTCACTGCTCACTTCCATGGTTATAGAACATTAATTGCTCAGAATTTCTAGGCATCCAAGTGATAGCATAATCTATAGCTCACCAATGGACATGGAAATATCCAGGAGAAGGGGATCCAAACTTTCCATACTATGATATGATGTTCTTATCTGGATGTGTTAGACCACATTCGTAGCTATCCTGGGATGCATGTGGCCTGCAGGCTGAAGGTTAGACATGTTCGTACCAAAGTGTATTGAAAATTACCATCAATGAACTACATGCCTCTATATCATTCCTATAATACAGGGTCCTAAGGTTCACCAAAGGGGGACATTAAATGAGTCAACTCCACATTAAAGATACCAAAAAGAGGGGGCTCATGCCTTCATGCTTTTAAGTCTTAGATTTCAGCAGTATTCCATTTTTTGTTGTAAAATCATGAGAAATCCTTAGATTCCTCAACATTGTACATTTAAACCCAGACTTTGTATCCAGTAGAGGAAAACAGATTTCAAACGTCTATTTTAGAATGTTTCAACAATTGACCTAAGTCATTTTTCTATGTGGAAACATTTATTAATCAAGATAAAACAGGCAGCTCTAGGAATGTTGGCTTTATTGCCTAATGAGTAAACAAGCTATAAATACTCAAAGTATGTTAACAATGTCTATGTCAAATTCATGAACTTTAATACTATTTTCTTTTGCAAGAAATCTAAGTGGAGCTTTGGGCCACCTGAATTAACCAACCTCTCACTTGTCTAACTTTATGATTATGTGGTCCAAAACTATTTCAAACCCTTATATTGTGTGCTTTAGTATAAAGCTGAAGTAATGTATTTCTACTGAGATAGTTGTCATACCAAAACCTTGCATTAAATATGGGTGGTATGTTCAAGACTAAAATAGTTTGCTAGTACTCATTGTCACAGGAATTACCAACTTCAAAGACCCAGCTGCCAAATGGTAACATTGGCACAGGTTCCAAAAGGAGAGTAAATGTTCCAGACAGTGGGCACCATGGCGATGGCAGTGTACTTCAGAATGCATAGCAGGAGAAACACTTTCCTCTCTTTTCCACGTTTCAAACTTCCAGACACATTTGCCTTGGCCTGTGATAGTTATCTTAGAAAGCATGGCACCCATCATTAAATGTTTTTTTTTTTTTTCTGCATATAATTGCAATGCTACTTCTCTTACTACATCTTCATGGAGGACACTCTGTCCCATTGTAGGTTTTCTGGTGAATTTTAATTTCTCAATGTAGCCTTCATTTGAACATAGTAGCAAGGTTTCTCTGTCACAGAAAATTCTGTTATCACAATAGAAGCCCAGGTACCTAATTTAGGACTTTATACATAGGAGTCATCCAGTGTGCCCTGCAGACTGAGTTCGGTCTGCTGACAGGTACTCAGAATGGTTTCTAATCCAATGAGCTGAGCCTCTATTTCCAAGCAATATTGATTTTCTTTCTGTGGGGATTTCTATCTTTCATGGACCTATTCTCTACTTTCATGGACAAAAGAACATAATACAAAGCAAAATACTCGGCCCTGATTTTAGGGCTCATCCCCCATAGTCCTATGGTACTGAAATCTAAGCTATACTTTCTAGTCACATGGTGTTTCTAAGATGGAAATTTTTTGATAGAAATGTTTTAAGAAAAGGAGTTTTAAAAGCTTAACTACAATACAGTTAAAAAATGTGCCTATGTGATCAAATGTTAGGTATCTAACTCCAAGATGGCAATCTGACTTTATATGCTTGCTTCAAATTACACATCATTCTTCACTTAATAGACAAGCTGCTTCTTTCAGAAAAAAATCTCAATTTATATCCAACATCCCAAGAATTTCCTACAGAAACTCAATATCTCAGGGCTGGAGAAAAATACCTTAGCAATTAAGAACACTTGCTGATCTTCCAGAGGACCCAGGGTTCAGATCCCAGGACCCACATGATAGCTAACCACCATTTGTAACTCTACTTCCACTTCAGAGGATCCAACACCCTATTCTGTCCTCTGAAGGCATTGCATGCAAGTAGTACACTTATATCTATGAAAGCAAAATGCTCGTACACATAAAATAAAAATAATACTTAAAATATTTCAAAAGAAATCTCAATAAAATAATTTGGAGGTTGGTAGATGGATCAGTCAGTGAAACAATAGTATAAGCATGAGTAGCTGAGTCTGGATCCATAGCACCCACATAAACTTCCAGACAGAGTAGTGTGTACGAGACCCTGTCTCAAAAAATAGGGTAGAAAAAGACCAAAAAATAAAAATAAAAATAAAAGCCAGGTGTGGTGGCGCACACCTTTAATCCTAGCACTTGGGAGGCAGAGGCAGGCGGATCTTTGTGAGTTCAAGGCCAGCCTGGTCTACACAGCAAATTCCAGGACAGCTGGGGAGACTCTGTCTCAAAAAGACCCCCAAAAAATAAAAAAACAAAATATAGGGTAGAGAGTGATTGAAGAAGGTCCTCGACATTGAGCTCTGGACTCCACAAGCACACAAGCACCCCCCACTCTCCCACCACCCCCTACACACATGTGCACACACACAAATGATTTGGCTTCAAGTTTTAATCATGTATACATACAGGTAATATAAAACTGCAACTTTTTTTTTTTACAATAAACCACTTAAGGTCGAGTTTGTATTTGATAAATCTTGCTTGTATTTTTCTGTATTCTGTTGTATCTTTCTTGCTAATGTTCATTTTCCCCAAAACCAAGTGGCTCCAAATAACATTTCAGGAGGAAGTGACTAGGTAGCTTTCTTCCATCCATGTCCTTTCTCTGAGTGCTCTAACGTTCAGTGTAAACGCTGCATGGCAACCTGAACAGAGAACAAAAATCAGCTTCTTTCTGCTCTGTTCACTGAAAATTGTGGCACGCTGGGATGCTAATGATCCCATATAAATGTTGGCTTCCACCAAAATTTTGGACATATTGCCTTCCCAAAGACATTCAACACATGGATGGAAGCTGAGGAAGAGGACACTGTAACAGACATGCTCACACACCTGGACATGTCGTCAGACATTTGGGAATAAACACTTAAATAGTTGCAATGAGATGGAACTTATGAGTCAGAACTGAAAAGCAGTCCCTCATGTAATTTCATAAACAATTCAGCAAACATTTTATTCCCTTTAAAATATGTACACAATGATTCAATGTCACTAACAACTTCTCTGGGATGTGGTATTTAGAAAAAGGAAAGCTATTTTGGTTATCGATGTACAGATAACACTGTTTTAGATTAAATCTGGTGTCAAAAGAATTGGATGTGGATTCTTAAATGAAAAATCATCTGTTTCAAAACTTTTATTGAAAAAAATTGTGTTCTAGCACCATCCTGTCTATACGTGAAGTTTTGCTTAATGTTGAACTTAGCATGTCTCATACAGGAAGAAAGCTCCTGGGACCAGCAGCTATGTAACACGGTTTTAAATTTTTCTTTTTTTTTTCTTTTTTTTCTTTTTGTTATTAATTTTATTTATTTCTGTATGTGTATGAATGTACTGTCTGCATGCAGGTCTGTGCACCCATGTCGTGCAATGCCTCGGAGGTCAGAAGAGGGTGTTGGATTCCCCTGGAACTGGAGTTCTCCTGGAATTGGAGTTTCAGACGGTTCTCGGCTGCCATGTGGGCACTGGGGATCGAACCCGGGTCCTCTGTAAAAGCGGTCGGCGCTCGTAACTGCTAGGCCATCTCTCCAGCCCCTAAATTTTTTCAACTATGGTAAAGTAGTAGGTATTCATCTAGTGGCCATTAAAAGTACAAAATGTTCAGCTTCAGTGTTCACTGAATCTTCTGATTACGATGCTTCATTCTACTTAGATTGCTTCCCTCTTACACTTGCTCCTAGATTTAATCTCTACCATGAAATGGGACTGGCAGGTGTGTGTGGCCCACTGGGCATTGGCTGGTGAAAAGAATTAATAGCTGTAGAATATAAACATTTATAAACAATATAAAGCTTGATTTCCTCACACCCTCATCCCACACCTTGACTTGAAAAGCCAAACAATTAAAGAAATTGAACTATTTTCAAATTTTTCAATGTCAAAACTACCTGTTTTTTTTCCTTTTAAATGTCCTCTGATTGTGTAGATGGCCACTAAAAATGGATCTTTTTCAACCAAAGCCAATTTCAGGGCAACACTAATTTTCCTTCTGTGAGAACTTAGGTCACGCTCTTTTGTGGACCTAGTTCTTTGCTTTTATGGACCAATGAGTTTAATACAATGAAAAATGTTATTTCTTGATTTAAAAAAATCACCTAAAAGTGTAAATAATTGGTCTAAGTTTACTAAAATTATAGACTCCAGATTCAGATAAGAATAATTTCAAGATTTTGTGTCATATAAAATTCAAGGTAAGGTATGCCACAAATAACACCTTTAAACCATTTTTTCCATGTAAAACAGTTAATTAACCAGTTAATATGTATTCAAGGTCCACTAGGACAACTCATACAGATGGACTGGTTTGCCTAAGCCCAGAGAAAATATATCTTGGACAATACCACAATCTCAGGCATATGGCACCATGCTTATGATACATTTGTTAAACAGAACCAGAGGGTTACAAGAAAAATCATTAGACAGCTTTTGGACACTTAGGAACAAAGCAGGCACTGCATGTTAATAATAATTCAAGTGGGGAACTTGACTACAGCATATGTGCTTTAAAATGTCAAAAGAAATTTCAAAAAGTATTTCCACTGTTGAAGTATCAGTAGGCAATCACAAGGTTCAAAAATATAACAAAGTTAAAAAATTACCATGAGTAGTAACTTTGTCCCTTAACCTGAAAGTTGGGAGACTAGACAAAATATTTGGTTTCTACCCAACTGTCTTACTTCATCAGCTCCAAGAAAGGGAACCGTTACTTGGGCAGAGGGCAACACAGCAACAGCCACATTCTTGGCTTTAGGGAATAACACAGGCAGCAGACTGGCTTCACAGACTTGGCTTCAGTCCTCCAACCCCTATTCACATCACAGGCGACTTGTCTATAGCCAATGGGCTCCCTAATGCCAGGTTATAAAACAAGAGGAAGACTCTCATTTATGGCTATTATGGGAAACCTTTTCAGTGAAAAATAACTAACATCTTATTTACTGTAGCAAAGAAACCCATAACTATTTCTTTATGAATATTTTTTCAGAAAAAGGGAAGCTGTGGTAAGGCATTTATGGATGTTCTCAGTTATAAATATTCTTCCTGCTTCTTATTCAATTTATCTTTTCCAAACACCTTAAATTAGATGCAAGCACTATCAAGACAAAGAGTAACTTTATGAATAACCCAAATCTAAAAACAACCCCTTTTATTCCTACATTGTTTCTCAGTTTCACAAGACATCCTGAAAATGTAAAATAGCCATAAAAAACAAGCCACACAAGCTTCTAAGTTGACTTGAAAAAGAATCACCTTTCATCTTTACAACAGAATGAGAAGGAAAGAACAAAACAGAGACAAACTTGGATTTATTTATCATCTGGACAAAACTAAAATCATTTAATAAAAAATAATCTTTTAGATAAATGACAGGTTCATTGGCCTGAAACAACTGTCCTTAAGATAAAAGAAAAGAACATGGAGTTTTTACCTGAATGCCTATGAGAAGCCATAGCTCAGAGACCAAGTTCAGAGCAGCACCTAGACCCGTCTTCTCTCAACCCCGGATGATAACGCTGTGGCTCATTTGTGAACATACATTTAAGGGGAAGCAGCTCACACAAAAATAACCAACAGCAGATGTCCCACCCCTCCCCTGAGATCACAGCCTTAATCCCACTGGAAAATTCTTAACCATTTTAGGTGATCCAAGGGAGAAGAATAGGACCCAGTAAAAATACCAAGTGCTACATATAAATACCTGCAGGGCTACTCAGCATCCAAATTAGCTCCAGAGCCACAGAGGCCACATAGAAAGTCATCCCTGTACCGGAATCAAATTTGGACTCAGCTCTGACATAGCTTAATGCTGAGGCCAACCTTATTAATTCACTTTCTACGCCGCAAGAGCTTGCCTTTAGCCCTATAAATAATGGATTTTTGTGCTGTTATTGATGAAAGCAACTATAGGGGATGGACTTTTGTTACCAGTGTAATTAAACAGGGTTAGATGCTACAACTATAGAGCTTAAGAGCATTATAGACAATGTCTTCCTGGGTCAGTGCGAGAAATCAGCAGACAGCTGAACTGGGAAACAATTCCAGCCACTCTATGCCCGGCATCAGGAAGAACAGAAAAAAAGGGTATACACGATCCTGTTATATATACAATGAAGATGCTCTGTCTTATGCTTTTTGTTTCCAGGGGCAATGATAAAAACATGAATAAAGATATCAACTGTCATACATTATAAGCTGCACAAGCCATCACTGAATGTATACTGTGACTGTGAACAGGTCCTAAAACAGCCTCCAAATATTTTAGGACTCTTCTCTTGCCCTGTTTCTACCTTACTGGTTTCCTTGAATTTCCCTGGACTACCTCAGAACAGAGCCTCTCCCAGCTGTTCCTCTCCATGTCTCAAGTCTTCATTCCAAGCCATTTAATGAAGTCTCTTTTGACCACCTTTGAAGTTCAAATTGAGACCACACATTCCTCCCACCCTCTCTTTCTGCTGTTCTGTTCTTCCCCAATCTTATATACCTACAGCTTTGATGCCCTTTGAACAGCAGGCATCACAGTGAATTCTCTGGATTGTTCTCTGATTCTTCCCTCTGCTCTATGTCTGTGATCACATCTAGAACACAACCCAGCTTCCCAGGAGGTACTAAATGTGTTAGAAGACTGTATTAGGCCAAAAGTGTTATGTTGCATAGATATGTATATACATATGCAACAATAATAAAGTTATGAAATTGAAAGGGAGCGAGGGGAGCATGGTGTAAATATAGTACTCATGTATGAAATTCTCAAAAACATTTTAAAATTATTTTTAAAAAGACAACCCCACTCTAAAATATGCATACATACCTTCCACCCCTACACCAAAATTACAATGTCTGAAAATAAGTGATAAGTTAATTCTAGAGCCTGTTAAGGGATTTAAATTATAAGAGCACAGTTGCTTTCAGATAAAGAGCAATATAACTATGAATATATTGCCTGCAGTGTGTGTAAGGGCATCCATATTGTGCACCACCCTTGGAAGGCAGAAGAAGGCATCGGATCACAACCCCTGGAACTGGAGTCACCGATGGTCATTGTCCACTGTATGGGTACTGGGATTAGAACCTTGGTCCTCTGTAAGAATAGCCAGTGCTCTTAACCACTTAGCCATCTGTCCAGCCCCAAGTTTCCCAATTCTTTACACCTTAAACTCTCAAGAAAAAGTTACTCTAAAAGATATCTGAAATTATCACCAACTCCTGGTTACCTGGAAAATGGCACAAGAATAAAATTCAGGATATTTACATAGAAAAATAAGTCTAACAAAATAACGTAAGTGGCACTGTGCTCTCTTCCACACCTTCCTAGATATTTCCTTACTCAGGATAATTAAATTGTAACAGAATGACTAGCTGCAACAGTACCACACCCCTAAAATAAACGTGCGCGTTCACCCAGGGGAAATGTTATTTTATTAGATAACTAAACTTTCATAAACCTTAAAGTTTAGATTTTAGTGACACGGTGTATTTTTTTTTTGTCTTTTCGAGACAGGGTCTCCCTGTAGCCCCAGTTGTCCTGGAACTCACTCTGTAGACCAGTCTGGCCTTGAACTCACAAAGATCCGCCTGCCTCTGCCTCCCAAGTGCTAGGATTAAAGGTGTGTGCGCCACCACTCCCGGCTGACACAGTGTATTTTTTTAAGTTAATTTTTATTGAGCACATTTTATACAACATTTCTTAATCAAATTTAGAATCGTTCTTCCATCCATGCCCCCCCTCACGCCCCTTCTCCCCCCCCCCCCCACTCCTTGAAGCCCATGGATTCTGAACATGCAATGTTAAGTCCTGTCTTGGATCTTTTCTTCTCGGTCTTTTTTTGTTTTTCCTTTGGATGCAGAAAGTTTAATTGTTTTGGTCAATTTTTGTAACAGGTTTCTCTCTCTCTTTTTTTGTGCCCTTTTAATTTTATATATTCAAAATATGCTTATATATACACTCCACATCTTATATGGACATTACAGAGTCTGAAATATAGCTATAGGTTTAATTCCAAAACACATTTAGGGATCACATTTTAACAATAAAGTTGTACCTGCAGGTAAAAAGAAATCATAACTTTACACCAATTATAGCAAACTGCATGTATGTCTTTAATGTAATTTTTTTGACAGGTCACTATATAAGATTTAATGTAAACTTTAACAATCAGTTACAATGTAAACTATACATTATTGTGATATTTTCAATAAATCAGGGATTATACTGAAATTATTCTATAACAGCTATCAATACTTTTTTATTTTACATTATTCCAAAAAATATGCAATATTACACTCCACACTAAAGTCAAAATTTAATAATTCTGTAAATAACACTGTAGGTTGATTCCTAAACACATTAGAGATTCACATTTTAAACAGTAAATTTGATGCATCCCGGGTTAAAGTTGTGTAACTATACATTCTTTTTTTTTAGAACTATGACTACATCTCCTCCATCTAATATATGGGTAATTACAATGTCTGTGAGTTATAAGTGGTAAGACAATTTTACAGCCCATTTAAAGATTCACATTGATAATAGCACATTGCTTCAGATACAAAGACGGCTGAAAACCGCATTCTAATAAAGTTGTTCAACATCATTAATAATCACAGGAAATGCAAATTAAAACCCTAGATTATCACCTCACTCCAATAAGACTAGCCAACTTATGATTCAAAGAAACAAATCAAAAAACCAAATGCTGGAGAGGTTGTGGGGAAAGGGGAAACACTCATCCACTGCTTGTGGGAATGTAAACTCGTACTGTACAGCCACTATGGAAAGCAAGTGTGGAGACCCTTAAAAAACTCAAAAATGAGCCTACACCTGACCCAGCCATACCACTCCTGGGTGTATACACACAGGACCTCATCCTACCACCACAAAAAGATACATGCACAGTTTATGTTTATTGCAGCTCTCTTCAGCAATAGCAAAGACCTGGAACCAACCCAAATGCCACTCAACAGATGACTGGATAACAAACAATGTGCTACATCTACAACAATGGAGTTTCTATGCAGCAGAAAAGAAAGATGACATCATGAGCTTTGCTGGTAAATGGATGGAACTTGAAGCAATTATACTAAGTGAAGTACCACAGTCCCAGAAAAAAAAAAAAGGCGAATAGTTTCCCTCATTTGTGGATGCTAACACCAAATCCCCAGTTGGTAGGCAAACTGAGCAACTTTACTATTATATTTCAGTCAGTGTATTTTTAAATTTCTCTCTTAACAGTGCTGTGAATAATAAGCTTAAGGTATCTATTGCTGTCTTTTAGGACACCAATCCTAGTTTAAAGCCACACATTGGGATGCAGATTTAACAGCACATATGTCAAGTCACTTAGGTGTCAGATCATTTTCAAAAGCAAGTACAGCATATGGACATCCAGCCTCATAAAATTGCCAAATGAACAAATGTATTTTGCCTCAAATACAATAGAATATACAAAGCCAAGAGAATGACTTTGTAATCATCAATTACTCCAGTACGACAAGCCAGTGTGAGCTGGGTGCTCAACCTACAGTCGCATTTACTTCAGCTGCACTTACACCAGCCAGGTGCCTCTGCTTCCCTAAGAGACTGCAGGAGGCATGACTACTGCCTGCTTGGACATTGCTTTTAGCTCACAAAATTACACCTTTTGCCAAACTATGGAAGAAAAGCTCCTTTCCCACGACAAAACAATTTCTCAGTACAAATAGTAAACTGTCCTGTCTTGGGTCAGTGGTTTAGTCAACTTCATGGTCAGATACCCAAATAATCACTGACTTCACCGGCATCTGAGGCGATCTTGTTACATATCGACAGTATGAATATTTAATAATATGCTCAATAATCACTGTAGTGCTTGCAAAGTGTCTTAATATACTGTTGGTGAAGTTGGCTGGTGGTTGGTCAACAATTGTCACTGGCACCTCACCTGTGCTAGCCAGATCAGGATGACTTTTCAGTGAGTGCTAGACATCGAAGCTCTTCATCTCCCTCCACCATAAGATCCTCTGAGAATCATTTACATCAGATTTGATATTCGTATTTTGGTCTTCCAACTATCCGTAGATGCATTATATTTTCTCACTGGGCTTCGCCCACAATTATGCTTCCCTATCCATTCATTATGCTAATATGACACTTATTGAACAGATGTCCTACTATGTAGTACAAGGGTGATTTGTTGGACATGAAAAATAAAATCAGCCATTATCTTGAAGTATACCTAGATAAATATACAAATGACTGGTGTGCGAGACAGATCATGCATGGTGTTACAGGAAAGCTGTAGTTTTATTACAATTTATCACTGGCAGAAATCATATCAAGTTGGGGAACCAGGAAACACTGGATGGATGTCATGGCAACCGTGTCATGGCTGATCTCTGAACAGTGAAGAGTGTACTGTGCAGAAAAAGGTGCAGGGCCATTCCAAGAAAAAAAAAAGTTAGAATGTGGGCCAAGTTATGATAGGAACACATGGCCTACTCAGAAATAGGATGGAGCCTAGAAGTTGGGAAACTGACAGAAGAAGTGTAATAAGTAAGTGATACAACCACAGCTAGAGGCAGGAAAGCCAGAGCACAGAGGGCTTTCTTTCAATTGGTGCAAAGAAAGGGTGAAATACAAGTGATGCAAGTGGTGATAAGAAGGGTGGGTCTCAGAGAAAGAATCCTTAAAAGCAGAGAAATGGCCTGGAAGGATATTAAATTTATCCAGATAAGACAATGGACAGGAAAAGAAAAGACTAAGTTGACCGGACAAGGTAGAAGGACAGGCAGGAAGAACAGACTAGTTAGAATGGCTCCAACAAGCTGCCTAAGCTTGAGATCCTGGGCAAGCAAGAAAATAACGGAGAATGTGTGCAAAAGAGCCAGTACGGAAGAGTGGCACTTTATTCTGGCCTTTACAGTATGGTTCTTCTGAGATGTCAGTAACAAACACCCTTTAATGAAATCCAGGTTTTCAAGTCGAGAGAGAGAGAGAGAGAGAGAGAGAGAGAGAGAATGTTCAGACTGTAGACAAATCCTGTTTGTGGGAATTCTCATGCTGCAATGTAATCCCAGACTCTACCTCTGAACCACCACTGGGAGGATCACACTTCAAAGTTCAAAGGGGTGAAACCCAAGAGTCAAACAGCAAATTCGGTGACCCATTTGGCCCACAGAGATGCCGGAAGCTCCTCTTTCATAGTGCAACTGGTAGTTACCCTTCTGTCTTACTCCATTTTCCTTTTAGTGAAGACATTTTCCATTTTCCAATTTGTTGAAAACTTTTTATTCAAACAATTAATGGCCATTACTGATGGCCAAAAGCAAGAGGCTAATTACAACCTGGAATGGAGTCTTGATTGAATTATTGGTGGTCTCATTTTGAAATTTCTTACACTATTCTACCCTTGTCTACTAATAAATAATACATTCTAAATTTTTCTCAATATACTTTTGTCCAGCTACTAGTCCTGCCAACATTTCTCCAGATTGAGTCCAAATGGAAAATTAAGGCACCTAGTCATGTACCGTGATATGATGTGATTCAATGTTGAACTGTTCAGAGTATTTCTTGCCCTGTGTACTCTTGCCAGAAAAAGCCAGGAGCAGCTTTGGCCATCTCAGGTTCCTAGCAGTCTTTAAGGTGGGAAGAAAACTTTTTCCAATTGACATGTCCAATTTGGCAATGTCACTGTTTAAATGTCACAATTCCCAGCATAGTCATCAGAAAGTAAAATGAAGGAGCACCCTAGGACCACATGAGGGTTGCTTTCAGCACATCAGTGCCAAATCAAGGCCCAGAATTCCACTTCCCAGAGGGATCTCTGGCTCTCAGAGCAAAGGCAAGAATGGCTATGAAGAAGGAGAGACTCATTACAAATAACACAGTATCTATAAAGAGAAAATTATAAATAGCAAGGCAACTTGAAAATGCCAAGTAAGTCAACTCAAGACCATTTATTTCATAATTGCCCAAGGTCTAAAGGGTTTCTTTATAATATTCACTCAGGGCTTAAAAACTGAAGCATATGGCATGACCTCTGTCCTTTGATTTTGGTAATGCTGTTGCATAATTAGCAATAGTCTGAAATGTCTCCTGTCCCTGAAGTGTGCCCTTTCCAATATCTTTTAGACCCTCAGCAAGATAAAACTATTCCTACCATGTCCTAGAGATAGTTTTATGAGCCTTCACCTCACTCAGTATTATAATGCTGAACAAATGATGCTCGAAGCAAGCCACTATGACAGCAAGATTAAAAAATTCAGAGGTGGCACTTAGATGAAAAATAAGAGAAAAGTGGAATAAGGAAATATAGACAACATTTTTAGAAGGACATATATAATACAAATGTAGTATCTCAGATCAAGGGAAATGAATGTCTTCTGAAACTGAGAAGCTCCTGGTAGGGATAAATCTTTGTCATATTTTAGGTGTTAAAAGTTCCCTCCTAGTCTATTTCTACCACCCACTTGTGATATATCTGTTTTATTTTCATGTTGCCATGTGCCATGACTCAAAACACCCTTTCAATCACGCCAAGTCCTGGCATTCACCAAGCCCACCTGTTACGGACATTTCAAGCCTCTGAAAGATGCTTGAGGGCTAAACATTCCATGGCCTTAGTCTATAATTTACCCGCTGATTAATATCCAAAATAGGGATGAATAACAAGTCAAATACACTATCCATACTTTTATTCTCTCTTTGTAGTGCTGGGGATGGGACCAGGGCTTTGAGCATGCTAGGCAAGCACTCTAAAATTGAGTTCCAGCTTTGTCTCTCATATCTTTATCCTTAGTGGTGACAACTATGATTGACTGCTCTGATTGGAAGGAGCCTGTAATACTTCATGAGCCCTGCTTCCTGGTGTGAAACATTCCAACTAGTGACATATAGTCTGTCTTCTTCTTACCAAACAGACTATAATGAACATCTTACATTATTGTGCATCTCTGTTTTCACACTGCAAATGGACCACAGCCCTAGAATTGAATGTCACTGTTGAAGAAATTCATGAGTGGTTAGGTGGAGTTTGCTCAATAAAGAATCTGAACTTAATGTGGAGCACAATGTAAGGATGACAGAAACAGAGAGACCAAGAAATGGCCTGGATTTCAGTCAGGAAGTCCCTATTTTGTTAGGCACCAGAATTAACTATGTCGACCGTGGGGTCAATATGGATTTCTGGAGAACTGAATATCATAGAGGGTTAAATTTTACTTGGCTTTTCCTCTGCTTTGTCTGCCCAAGACTCCACCCAGGAGCACTTACAAGCAGATCCGAGAGGGTGGCAGCCCACAATGATTCATGTTAAGAGCAAACAAGTATAACTTTCTGTGGATAGAGCTATTGTGCTGTGAAAACTGACCTAGGGATCTTGGTGTGTGGTCTACCAATAGATTACTGCCCCCAAGAGTAGCTTGTCTTCCTGTTAGTCAGTCTACATATGATGAGACTAGAGTACATGTTCCTCCAAAAGTTAAGAGATACCAACCAGAAGGGCCAAAAGATACAGTGGAACAAATCTAGGAATGTATTCATTTGCATAACGTTTTCTTCATGATCATACTGAAGACAACTTCCAACTCAAAGCACTGATCCTTGTATCCAATTAAGCTGGTTCCAGCAGAGGGTCTTTACTCATTACAATATAAACCACAGGAATAAGGTTTATAGTAAATGATGATCCCGGTCCCTTAACATTCATTATCATCAACAGAGACTAATGTGGGTCACCAACCATGAAATTAAGGGAGAATTAAATGAGTAGGAATAAAACATTTTAGATTCCTTCATGCTACAGCAAAAATGCAGTCAGTGAGACTGAAAACTTTGGCTGAAATAACCTGGAAGTGATAGTTTACGTTGAGCTGAGACACAGGACGATGTTGAAAGGAGCAACAGAGGGTCTATCAGATTTTCTGGAACTTAAGAACAAAAGTAAGCAGTTCTGAATCTCCCAGAGTCAAGTAATGTGTTCTCTATGCCAGGTAGCAAGTACATAAAAGAAAATTATTGGGGCTGGAGAGATGGCCTAGCGGTTAAGAGCGCCGACCGCTCTTACAGAGGACCCGGGTTCAATCCCCAGCACCCACATGGCGGCTGAAAACCGTCTGAAACTCCAATTCCAGGAGAACTCCAGTTCCAGGGGAATCCGAGACCCTCTTCTGACCTCCGCGGCATTGCACGACACGGGTGCACAGACCTGCATGCGGACAGTACATTCATACACATACAAAAAAATAAATAAAATTAAATAAATAAATAAAAAAATTTAAAAAAAAAGAAAATTATTGGAACACAAAGTCCAGCAAAAAGGCCTCACAAAAAATGAGGACCTTACGGCTAGAAATATAGCTTGGCTGTGCATGCTGGCACATGCTTCTAACTCCAACACTCAGGAGGCAGAGGCAGGCGGAACTCTGGGATCGCTGTGAGTTCAGGCCAGCCTAGTCTACATAGCAAGTTCCAGGCCATCTAGGGCTACAGGGACACCCTGTCTCAAAAAAGACCAAGAAAAAAAAAGAAATATAGCTTAGTATAGTATACGTTAGGTCTAGAGTAGCAAAGGACACACAGATGGAAAGATTCTGACACGCAAACCTTAATATCAGTCCTTCACTTTAATTTCTGAGCAGTGTTAGGAATCAAAGATAACAACTGTGTGAACTGTGTCCCTACTCTGTACAAAGCTAGACTGCACACATTGTGAAAAGTGAAACAGAGCAATTAATAGTGACTGCTCTACCGCATTCATGAACTTCATATAAAGTGACATATATTGGACATAACTTTTAAATGCCTCCATAAAAGAAATTCAAGGCCTAATTTTACTTGAGATTAATTCCACAATTAACATATCAGTATGAAGATAAATAATGTGAATTTTCCCTGAATTTAATGAGGGGGGGGGAGAAAGGGAGGGAGGGAGAGAGATTGACTTATAAAGTTCAGGCAAATACAATATAGTGACTAACAGCATGAATTCTGGAACCATGATGTATAGACTAGAATTCTCTCTCATCATTTTCTTGTTGTATGACATGGGAAAACTTTAACTTTTCTGTCACTCAACTTGCTCATCTGTAAAATGGTGATAATAAGATCCATATAATATGGATACTGTAAGAAAGTAGTGTTTGCACCATTTAGAACAGTAATTAACACATAGTAATCACTATATATAATTTACTCAACAACACTCTAAAAATGTAGCTGTCCTAAGCACTAGCTTCCTGCAAGTAGAATTTACGAAGTTCCTAGGAGGTATGTGGGGAAGAGATAAGAGCTCAGGATCTTGGCCAAGAGCCCAGCTGTAAAGACCATGGGCCTGAGAATGACTGGAGAACCCAGAGCAAAGTTCAAAGTCCTCAGAATGGTGACTGCCAACAGGACAGGCCAATGGACAGGAGTGCATATTCGAATACCAGTAACAAGGGCATCTGCACAGATAATAGAGACCAAGGTAGAACAAAACTCTTTGGATCATCAAGGGAATTACTAGGCAGATCTAGGGCAACTACCTAGTCTTTAAATGAGTCTTCCTTACATCCTTCCTACCCAGAAAGAGCTCACTTTGTACAAAGGATGCGGACACTTTTTCTAGCTAGAGTTAAAAGACTTTCCACTCGGGAGGCAGAGGCAGGCAGATCTCTGTGAGTTCAAGGCCAGCCTGGTCTACAGAGCGAGCTCCAGGGACTAAAGGGAGACCTTGTCTCAAAAAAGACTTTCCAACACAACAGATAACGGCTTGCCCCTCTTAGTTCTAATGAGTTAGGCTTCATCTCAGAACTTTTGTTGGTCTTCTCAAGACTGAAAACAAAAAGCTACACACATCCAGGAAGCAGTTTCATTTGTATTATGAGACAATTTTCAATGAATGTCAAAGATGTGGATCTGATATATCTGATCTTGTTATAGGATGGGCTCTGCAGCTCAAATGAAATAAGGCTGTTTGTGTTGAACCATAATTTTGGCAAATATAACATGGCCGAAGGTCTCAAGTATCAGAAGTATGCACCACTTACACCACTACTGATCAAGCATACATTGAGGTCAATCCCACATAACCATTTCAAAATGAATTTAGGGTTTAAAAGTTTAGGAGAAGACTATTATCTAACCAACCTGTGAATAGGTCAGATACTACAATGGCAACTGGCCCTCTGGACAGCAATCCATAAGCCAGCACCTAGGAAAGAAGGTGACTATGGGAAGGGAAGGTGTACTGTCAAGCCCATAGATCTCACTGCAGGGCCCTAAAAATGAAGCCTTTCCCTTCTTTACACTGTATGGTTCAGCTCACCTCAAAAGAACACAAGGAAAGAGCCAAAGGGAACTTACAACTCCTGGGAGGCAGTAAAACAGTGGCAGGGAATAGCTGCAGAGGGGCAGACTTCTCTCAATTATGTTCCCAGGCTCCTCTGCAAATTTCCACAACCTGTTCCAGTGGCAGGGCTTGGGAAAGGCCCACAGCCACAGGGTCGCAACACTTCATCATCAAAAATGCCTTAGTTATTCTGCCTATAGGTCTACCAACCAGAAGTCCATTTGGATTAACAATATTCCTCTACAGGAGGAAAAGGTCACCAGCAAATGATACTGAAGGTAACGAAAAGACATGACGCCCTCTGACACTGTCAGTGGCAGTATGTTCAATGTTTCAAAATGGCAAGAGTTCTTAATTGGAAACCTAAGAGAGTGGTTCTTGGTTTTATATGCTCACAGCACAGTGATTGATAAAGTTTCCAGGTTCTTGGCTTAACCAAACTGCTTTTATGTACCGAGATATAATATGACATAAAATAGCACAACATAAAATCTGTCCTTTTAACATGTATGCTTCCATGTTTTTAGTATGCTCAACCAGCGATACAACCATCAGCACTAACTAGAGAGCACGTTCATGACTCCCAAGGAAGCCTTCTAAGCAGTCATTTTCTTCTCCCTCCCCAACCCCTGACAACTTCTAGCCTACCTTTGGATTTGCCTCTTCATGATATATTATATAAATGTAATCATAAAATATGTACTGGTTTTGCCTGACATCTTTCAGTTGGGCATGCTAGTGGATCTTTTTATTCCATTAGCATGATATTTTCAAGGATGATCCATGTTATAACATGAACTACTACTTTATTCTATTGTAGTTTACAGAGACAGTTTACATAGATAGTTCATTCATATGTCAGGTGACATACATTCAGGTTGTCTCTACATCTTAGCCAGGAAGAAAGCTACTATGAGCATTCTTTTGTGTGAGGAATTCATTTTTAAATATGTGGGTTTTAATTTTTTAACTTGTATTTGTGTGTATATACACGTGTACACACATACACACACACACACACACACACACGCACACACACACACACGTGGAGATCAGAGGACAACTTCTGAGTGGTCTCTCCTTCCATCATAAGGGTTCCAGAGATGAACTCAGGTCTTAAAGCTTGACAGGAACTATCTTTTCCCACTAAGCCACCTCATCCTCTTTCAAATATGTTTTTTAAGAGGGTACAAGAGTATTAAGTGAAAGGTCTTCCTCCCTCTCCCACTTAGCAGATATCCACCCCCCTTGCTGAGAATTCATAACCAATGCTACCACTTTTTCTCTGGTATTTTTGGGATATAATTCAATTATGCATCCCATGCTAGCCTTGATTCTCCTGCCTGAAACTTCCAAGAGCTGGGATTATAAGCATGTGTTACCACACTAACCTACAACTGTCTGCTTGATGCTTCCAGAGACACTGTGCATATAAAAAGTAAGTAGTTGTGTATTTCTTTTTTCCTTTTTTTTTTTTTTTTGCTTTTTTTAGACAGCATCTTCCTTTAGCTCCAGCTGGCGTGAAACTCACTATATAGACCAGGCTGGCCTTGAATTCACAGAGGTCCACCTGCCTCTGCTGGGATTAAAGGCATGCGCCACCACGCCCGCCTTCTTTATTCTGTTGAGATTTCTATTTATTTACATTTAGAGAAATCCCCATGTCAATACATAAAGCACTTCTCCCTTTTTAGTATGAACTACATAGTAGCCTTAATTTAGTATGAACTTCATAGTAGCCTTAATTTGTCCATTGCAGATAGTCATGTTTCCAGTGCACGACAAACAGTGCTGTAAGAAACATGCTTTTAAAAGCTGGGAAATATCTGATCACGCTATTGATGTTTCAGCCTCCTGCCTCTCCACCTCTTCTCTTGCACTGAATACCAACCTGCCTAACATGCTTGTGAACACCTAGACTATACCTTTTCAGAAGCTGCTTTTTTTCCAATACTTTTATTGGCATTTTGTGTATTTTGGACATCATTTTTCAGTTCAATTTAGACATACTCCCCTTTCACTCCCCCCCCCCACCTTACCCCAGTTCCTACATTTTGCCATACATGTCCTGTATCTTTCTCTTGGTCTTTTTAAAGTTTTCCTCTGCAAAGGTTCCCAATAAAGAAAAACCTTACTTAAAAAAAAAAAGATGGGAAATATCAACTAAAAATGTGGTGAGTCAATACTCAAGAGGAATCAGCTGCACTAAAGGAATGGTTGGGGGGCCGATTTACAAAGAAAGGGAGAGAGAACAGGAAATAGATGAAATCTCAAGTGGATCAGGTGGCACCCACCGAAGCCTAATGAAATGGCAGATTATTTTTGTGCATGCAGAGAAGATGCCATCTGGAAATCCCATCCCCAGTATGTTAAGATCACCTTTAGCTTATAAGCCACACAGAGAGGAAGTAGCTTTTGATTCCAAGACTAGCATTGTTTTACACCAATCAAAGTGCCTTGCCAATGAATTTAATGACATTCAACTTAGTAAAACATTTATACTGACCATGTACATACATAACGCATGCTCATGCTGAGCCACACCATGATAGATTAGTGGCAATGCAGGATCTAATTCTCAATTAAGGCACAGATACCACAGTGTTCATTAAGTCTTAGGGCTGAAAAGCTATGAAGTAAGTACATACAGTACTTGACTTTCAAAGGTTCATGTTGCCTTTTTTATCTATTTAAATAAATAAAAGGTGGCCTCTCAGCTGAGGATTATAATGTGGCAACCTGAGCTGGGCACAAGGTCTTCTGGACGAAGAGATTGGCAACATGTCACTGATGCATACCACAAGGAAAGTGCACAGCTCTGAGTCACAAGTCTGACCTTAAAACTGCATGCTGGGAAAAAAAAAATAACAGCCTTGTTTGTTATGTAAGTCTTCCAAGGATTCTTCAATTATATCTGTATCAAAAATTTTCAATTCATCCTGCAACCGTTCCCACTTTCACAGAGAAGAGTAGCTTGGTGTCTATAGCCTCAAAGGTCAACCTTCTCTGAAACAGGTACTTGGTTTTATAAAGGTCCCATAAGTAATTATAGCCAGGGACCTGTGGTCTATGGCTATTTGCCACAGATTTATCAAGTTCAATTGTATCTCTGTGCTTCTACAGACACATAGGGAAAGGAAAGGTCAGTAGCCGCTTTATTTCGATCTCAGAGTGAACATTTTTTTTTAATTTATTTATTTTTATTTTTATATGTATGAATGTATTGTCTGCATGCAGGTCTGCGCACCCGTGTCGTGCGATGCCGCGGAGGTCAGAAGACGGTCTCGGATTCCCCTGGAACTGGAGTTCTCCTGGAACCGGAGTCGCAGACGGTTCTCAGCCGCCATGTGGGTGCTGGGGATCGAACCCGGGTCCTCTGCAAGAGCGGTCTGCGCTCTTAACCGCTAGGCCATCCCTCCAGCCCCAGAGTGAACATTTTAAAAATTAACTCTGGCTTTCAGGAGAAGGCTTGATGCTTATAAATCAGCTTAAATATATGCAAACTGTTTAAGTGGGTGTACCCTGCCTATCTTTGTTGAATGTCAACATGGGAATCCTCATGTTGGGGTGTTAAAGCATACCAGGTGTAAAAGGTCAGGAAAAGCTATTTTTATTTTCCTTCAAGTTGTATCCCCATTTAATGTCACAAACAAATACTTAAGCCTATATAAACAATCACAGAGAAGCAGAAAATGTACAGAGAAGACATGAATTTAGGAGTTGTAAAACAGGACACTTAGTTTTCAATCTCTTTTAGCAAGTTCAAAAATCACTTGGGCTTGGTGGTACACATCTGTAATCCTAGCACTTGAAGAGTCAGAGACAGGAGGATCAGCACAAGTTTGAGGCTAGCCTGGTCCATGTAACAAGTTCTAGTCCAACCTGGACATCCTCCCAAGACCCTGTCTCAAAAAGCCAAAAAAAAGTCAAATAAAAGTAAAGTTGGTAAAATTTATTGAGATAATGATATAGAAGTTAAATTAATTTTGAGTTTTCATTTAACAAAAAAAAAGAACAGCAAGCATTCTGTTGGCTTCACTAACTCAGAATCAATGTCCCCAGATGTGAGGGTCTGACTACTGAGTTATTTATTATCAGCAAATTTTATTGCTTTAATTGTAAAATGGAGACATTAATACCTGTTCTGCTTTCCCTGTAAATTTTTTTTAGTAAATGGTACATGCCTAATATAAATACATGAATAAATCAGGCATTGGTCTAAAATAAGCATTCTTCTAATTTTTCAGGTGGACTTCATTTTTTGTGTGTGTGACTCACACAATTATCACAACAAACAGACTAATGTGCATCTCATGGCACGAAATCTTGAGGCAGATCATTTGGGAAAAGACCAAGAATCTCCAGTATAAGGATTTGTTTTCATGTTAGCTCAAACTTCCAAGTATATAGATTTTAGAATATAGTAATACAGGTATTTTAGTTTCACATAGAGTCAAACTATTTTTTTGAGAAGCTCTCTGCTTCTTTTTTTTTAAATATTTATTTATTTATTTAATGTGTATGAATGTACTGTCTGCATGCAGGTCTGTGCACCCGTGTCATGCAATGCCACGGAGGTCAGAAGAGGGTGTCAGATTCCCCTGGAACTGGAGTTCTCCTGGAATTGGAGTTACAGATGGTTCTCAACCGCCATGTGGGTGCTGGGGATCAAACCCAGGTCCTCTGCAAGAGCAGTCAGTGCTCTTAACCGCTAGGCCATCTCTCCAGAGTCAAATGATTTTGATCATCTTCTATTTAAACGACATCTAATGCTCTGTAAAAGCACAAGTAGCTGAAATCAAATGTATAATAAGCAAGCTCCACATTATCTTAGTTCTTTGCTTTGATCTAGAAATCAAAAACGTTCCCCTGTACATACTTGTATAGGGTATTTTTAGCTGCTGTAAGTGACTGACATGGCTCATCCTTCATTCTTTAGAAAGAAAATAACTTGTGAGGACTTCAATAACTGAAAAAGTTTGGTTAGTTATAAAGATTTTACTTGGAAAAAGGGCAATAAAAGAAAGAACACTTCTGATTTCTGTTGTTTAAAGGGCCAGAGCTTTAGCAATGGCTTGAAGAAGTGCGTTAATCCCTCTGTAATACAGCCCAGGATGGGGTTTATTTTCTTACTGTTATGATGGTAACTTAGAACACACAGGACAACAATATCAAATATCAATTCCCTCCAGAGTTGTAACTTTCTAAATGTAGTAATCAGTAATTTGTCAAGATTATCATTAGGCACAAAAATAAATACTGACTACCTAGTGACTTAAACTTCTGTGCCACTTTCTCAGTCCTCAAATGCTCTCAAATGTAAACCCAGTACTCTTTTCATGAAATAGAAGGACAGGTGTTATAGGTGGATAAACCAAGACATTAAAAGATTAAGTATCTTGCCTTAAGGGAAGGAGTGAGGCCAAACTAAGAATAGAAGATCAAGCACCATCACCTGTTCTAAGCATAAATCTCAAAAACTTTCCACCATCCTACTAGCCATAATTACATAGCATCACCAATTTGTATTTATTTTAAACGGACATCTCAGAGTTCATAAAATTATTCTTTAACTCTTGCTTGTGAAAATACTGTTTAATTAAGGGTGATAGTATACATATTAGCTATAGAATACAATGTATTCCGATAGAAAATAACTTTTATTGATCAAAATAAATTTCAATTGAAAGCTTAATGTGCATATCTAAAGCTTCATGATGTAATTAATATACTTGCCCTATAACATAAACCAAATATAGTTTGAAACTCAACTCTTACACTATATACTATAAATCAGTTTCGTTATGGGTGTTTATGAAGCCCTCACAGGACATGTAAGTCACATTCTGAGATCAAAGGGCGTGTTGGTGGTAGATGGATCAAAAACTTTGCAACCTAATAGTCTCTCCCAAGACCAAAGTGCATATTATCCCATGACGCCAATGAATTTACAGGCATTAAAATGTCATGTGTCTGCTTAAAGCAGTTGGTCAATTTTATAACATTTTTACATACTTCTTTCAGGTTCATTCTCTCCTGACACATTTTCAACTTATCTAACCACCAAGCCCTCCACCTGTGTCCCTACCTAATGTCATTCGCCATATTCTCTGTCCTTTCATTCTTATATCAGTTTTCTTAGCACTTCAAGCAATGGGAATCATAGCACAAGTATGTTCCTCAACCCAAGCAACAGCAGCTGAAACTGAAGTGGAAAGTAGAGGATTAGCCCTATAGGAGTGGGAAAAACTGCTTAGAAATGCTTGTAAGGGACTTCTGCCAGCTACTTCAAGAGTACTAGTGAGGACTTACAGAACAAAATGTGCCCAGCCAGCCCCTTGGGCCAAGGGAGTGTTTGGACACAATTTTGGGGAAGGAATAAAGGGAACCACACAGCTTTGGAAGAACAGAGGGGAGAGCTTTCCACATAAATAGAGACAAAAGCCATGCGATGGAACCCTTTGTGTCCACCCCTACTCTCTCCTTTCAAACTGTAGGCAGAGTGGTGTTTTAATAATTTTCACTTAACACTTTAACACCAGGGTTTGAATCCACCAAAGACCAACTCGGCCTTTAGTTAGCTACTCTTGGGGCTGGAGGGATGGCCTAGCGGTTAAGAGCGCCGACCGCTCTTGCAGAGGACCCGGGTTCGATCCCCAGCACCCACATGGCGGCTGAGAACCGTCTGTAACTCCAATTCCAGGAGAACTCCAGTTCCAGGGGAATCCGAGACCCTCTTCTGACCTCCGCGGCATTGCACGACACGGGTGCACAGACCTACATGCAGACAGTACATTCGTACACATACAGAAATAAAAAAAAAAAAATTAGTTAGCTACTCTTCTACGTTCCAAATGCAATGGATTTGGTGGGAAGGACCAACATTTGATGACAGAAACTCTTAAAGATGATATCCCCTCTCTATAAGAATTGGAAGTGATTTGGCTTCTCTACCTGATGAAAATAAAATTTACAAGTTTACCCTGCTTTAATGAGAGGTCAACAATGTCTGAGTCATAAAAAAGTTCAAGTTTTAAAATAGCCAGAATTTTATTTCCAACCCCGTGCTAGAATCCCAGAAAAAGTGTTACTTTTAAAATAAGGCTCCTAAGATTTTCCCCAGTAAAACTGAGGCATTTATTTTATTTCTTTGACAGCATGCTATGCCAATTTAGACACATTAGTGTAATGTGCAAAAAGCTAGACTTTGAGGGTATAAAATATAAGCAGTTAAATGGTAAAGAAATCTACTAGCTTAATTTCAAAGTACATTCCAAAATAAGACAGACTGGTTGGTGTATGGAGAGACACCCGATACCAGCAAGTAGAGCAAAATGTTCTCCCTGTCAGACTACAGATGAGCAGTACACAGGTGCTCACTGAAAAAGTCATTTCAACTTTGGTAGAGTGCTTGTCTCACAGGCACCAGACCCTGGATTCAATGGCCAGTACTGCACAAAACTGGGCACGTTGGTACATACCTGTAATCCCAGCACTAGGCAGGTGGGGGGAGGAGGACAAGAAGCTCGTACTCATCCTCAGTTAGATACTATGAGCAAGGCCAGACTGGGCTACATGAGACTCTGTCAAGAAATATGAAGTACAATGCAGATATGCAAAAATTGATTGATTGCAAGTACACACAGGCAGATACTGGCTTGCAACAGGTACTTAAGTCTCCAGGCACCGGGTGTGGTGGCACACGCCTGCAATCCCTGCACTTGGGAGGCAGAGACAGATGGATCTTTGTGAATTCAAGGCCATCGTGGTCTACATAGTGAGTTCTAGGACAGCTGGGGAGACCCTATCTCACTCAAGAAAAGAAAAAAGAAAAAAAAAAAAAAGACTCCAGGTACAGGAAGTAATACTGCCTAGAGTGGAAGGAACCAAACTGAGAACTACTGTCTACAAGTGAAAGGAACCCGCCAAACCAATCTGAAGGTTTTACGGGCACAATCAGAGAATCCCTAAAAACCTCATGATAAACTGCAATGTTGCACACTTACATTTTCAGACTTTGACATTGTAGCTAGCCTCTAACTTCTTAAGCGCATCGCTCTCCTTAATGACTGTTTCAAGTTTAAAGTAGATTCCAGATTCCTGAAGGTACTAGAAAAAATCTAAATATAACAGATGGATAAGTGCTCATGGTAACTGGAAACCCAAATGTAACATCAGCTCTCACAGGCCAATGCCTTTAACACCCATGGCTTTAGTGTAATGGCCTCCCTGCAGACCTTTTGTCTTTAGTCTCCCAACAGAAATATTACCCTGACTTTGATAGATGACCGATAAGTGCTAGTCAAAATTTTATTTTAGGGTGACATTACTAACCTGTACTTCTTTTAAAGTCAATCTGTAGTCATTCCTCTAGAATGTAAAAAAAAATTGCTATAAAACATGATCGTGGCTGCCATTTTTATGGTTTTTAAAATACCATCATACATTTTTTTAAAAATTAGGGTAAATATTGACTGAACTCTGAAACGTTTTCATAAATTTTAGAATTCCATGGAATATAATGTAAAAACCACTAGAGTAAATGCTTCTTTTTTGTCTTTTTGAGACAGGGTCTCCCTGTAGTTCCAGTTGTCCTGGAACTCACTATGCAGACCAGGCTGGCCTTGAACTCATAGAGATCTGCCTGCCTCTGCCTCCCGAGTGCTGGGATTAAGTGTGTTCCACCATGCCCAGCAATGATTCTTTTATGTACTCTTAGTGTTTATTAAATCCATGGCCTTTTACATCCATAAAGCCTAAACACTCTCTAGAGTTCATAGAAAGAAACTGGTATCATACTGGTATCTTTCTGATTTGAATCCACTACCTCAGAATTGAACTCGATCCCTCCCCCACACACCTTTTACTCTACTTTCCTCAAACCCAATTTTCTGGTTTCATTTGTATGAAAAGACCCCTGATTGTACTTCCTAGTCTGGCCCTCCAAGCTTCAACACTACCAATAATGTCATCACGAAATGATGCGGGGAAGGAGCAGCAATACTGTGTTATGTACTTGCTGGTAGATACTAACAAAAATCCCACGTCTGAAAACAGCACATTTCACACTCAAGTTAGCACTTCTTCTTAGCCACCACCAAAATAAATGTCAAGATCTCAGCAAATCTGATAACAGTGCTAAAAATGTCAAAATTGAGGCAATGGAAGATGTATATAACCAAATTGTTTAGGGCTGAGCTATCTGAAAGAAATCAAGGCAGATGAATAGCTTATATGTTAAGCAAATTAAATAAAGTGCTTAATTATAGAATCTAGGTGATAGGAAAATGAAATGTTCGCTGTTAGAGATTTCAACTTTTCCGTCTGAAAAACTTAATACAAAAGGTTGAGGGGAAAGAATACCATACTATAGTGGGGCAGGAAGGACAAATCCATGTAAGGAAAAATCTACAATGATGTCAGGAATATGGTTTTTAAAGAACAGGGAATCAAACGAAGATTCTCTATAATGCCAGGCAATAGCCTCCATCATTTATAAGTTAAAATCTTTCACTCTTTTCATTCTATCTCTAGTCAATGACTAAGCCTCTGGCACGAAGTATAAATGAGATGAAAGAACTAAGGAAATATTAGGAGCTTTCAGTTTCCTATGGAAAGGAGAATACAATCTAAGACACTAAATGTCAATCAAATTCTTTATGCCATATGCCTTAGATTGTCCCAGTAGGAAAAAATGGGAAACTCCTGGGGAACAGGAAGAGTCAGGTCAAGAACCTGTGAAAAGTTTATGAGGACTGACAGCACACAGGACAGGGCTGGGAGCATAAGGGATGGGTTTAAAAATACTAAAGGGGCATGCTGTACTGTCTCCCAGTTCAAACCTGTCACATGAGCCAACGCAAAGGGTGGAAGTCATCTTCTCCAATTAGTCTGCAGCTGGGCCATTTGATAGAGCAAAAGGCACTATGAGTTTTGAATTCCCTAGCCTATGTACACTGACAACCACGTACATAATCTTTCATCATCAGTCACAAAACTATATTGGTTCTAGGAAAGAAATACATGGAATGCTTTATTATTTAGAGTCTTGAAGAATGTGTAGAAATAGTTGTATCACATATTCATTCTTACAGCTCACGAGATGTCCAGACTCAATGCAGACCATAAATTCTCACCATACTACTTATGGACCATTGCTTTTCTCCTCAGATAAGGAGCTGTTGAAGAAACATCTAATAAGTGGATATTCTCAGTAAGAGATGCAGTAGATTATCTGGCTATCTGGATGTTAGGACAGGAGAATGTATCTACTCTTTTAAATGCATTTTATGTCATTCACCTATTTCTCTTTAAATTGGTCCAATACTTAGTGCTGTTTAAATGAAGCTATAATATTAACAATAAAAGAGTAAAATTTAATAATTATCAGCCCATTACACTTTCAACGCGTAACATAAAACTGATAGGATACTAATGGCAAGGTCAATGATAGAAGCATTGATCACTTACTTTTAGTGGTATTAAGGACTTTAGCACTGGGATTTGACTCTTAGCTATGCACCTCAGGCTGGCCATAACAAAATTTACACTGTGTACCTGTGAACTTGACCTAATAAATTTTCCAAGTTTATGGTTATAAGATATGTGAGTCAAGGTCTGAAATCCAGAAATTAAGAGTAGCCAACACTCGTCTCACAAGTATGGATCTCTTCCATGAGTGAACATCTGTTGTTGCTTCTCAAGTCTTTGTCCTATTAATAGAAGAGGTAATGGCAGAATTTTAAAACACCTCTCATATCCCCTGAGGTTTTATGATGTTCAAAAATCTTACTCAAAGATTTTGCTTTACTAATTCTTATTGGACCCGAGTTAAACTTGGTGACATACCTGTCATCTGTAAAGTTAGAAGGACGCAGGTGCCGGGCGTGGTGGCGCACGCCTTTAATCCTAGCACTTGGGAGGCAGAGGCAGGCGGATCTTTGTGAGTTCAAGGCCAGCCTGGTCTACAATGTGAGTTCCAGGACAGCTGGGGCTACGGGGAGACCCTGTCTCGAAAAGACCAACAAAAAAAAAAAAAAAAAAAAAAAAAAAAAAAGAAGGACGCAGGTTACTTCCCTAGTCAAAGCCTTTATGCAAACCTTACTGATCATTTTATGATTCTTCTGTTTTGGTCGTAAGAAAAATTCACATATAAGTTTGTTCTTAAGAGAAGGTGAAAGAACTTTTAAGCACATAAATTTTCCATGAGTAGGGTTACATAATATGTGCTAGACTTAGTAAGACATGCAGGCTTCATTTTAGATAAATTTTTAAATTACTTGAAATTGGAATGCCTTTGTAAACCTCATGGAACCACGTGGAAGAGACTGAAAAGTTTTATCTGACCATCTGAAACAACTGAAGTTCAACAGGGTCTGACTTTGGCTTCCTTAGACACAGATCAGATGTCTGCATTTTCAGTCACATCATTTAGGTATAGACGAAGAGTTAGATCTAAATGTCACCATCCAAATCTGAACTGACTTCTGTGGGAATTATTATCAAATTGAACCTTTCTTATAGATCCCTATGGAATAGTTCAGTGCATTTAAACTGTGAAGTGTGATCTGAACATTTATGGACATGTACATTTATAACCCTATAACAGATAAGAGATAGCTTTAAAAATAAAAAGTATTGTGAATAATCAATGTTCCCATTCGTTTAATATCCTTATAGGACTTTCCCATAGATTTAAATACTTCCTTATAGGACAGTCTCACAGCTCATTCACACTGACTAAGCAAATACTTTATTTATTTCACTGAGAGGAAAATGATTTCCTTTGGACACCAGTAATGCTGCATGCATATGGGTGTTGTTAGCTTTCTTCCCAAGTGTGATGTGTACTCTGATTAAAGGCTGCAAAAATCAAGACTCTCTAGAGAGATGGCTCAGCAGCTAAGAGCACTGGCTGACCTTGCAGAGGACCCAAGTTCGATTCCCAGTACCCACATGGTGGCCAACAACCATCCATAACTCCAGGTCCAGGGGAATCCAATGCCTTCTTCTGACCTCTTCAGGCACTACATGACACAGATACACTTACACACATGGAGGCAATACATTCATACACATAAAAATAAAAGTAATAAATTATTTTTTTAAAAAAGACTCTGAAGAGACCACCTTTTTGAAGTCTAGTTGGGAATCCGGTAAGTGAGGCACTTTCTTTCCTCGAGTGAAAATGAATTCCTTTTCATTAAGAGGCTGAGAAAAGTTAGATGTTACAGAAGGTCAAATTTAAGTCCATTAAATTCCAGGCACAGATTTGGTCACCATAGAAGCAGGGGAGATAAATAAACCAGTAACCTTAACAAATCTGCTGCACCTCTGCCAGACATATCTCTGCCTTACCATTATTTTTACTTAAGTATCTTTTAGTACAAACATAACTGACTATGAAGACTACAAAACCAAACAGAACTAGGCCCAAAAGAAATATGAAGGCTCACTCGAGCAAAGGGCAAGCAAAAGAGTAAGGAGCTATCTGCACCCCCCATCCCCAGCAATGTGCTCTCTGTTCCCCTTGAAAAATGATTGCAACATGAAGCTCTAGAGGCAATGACATATGGGGAAAATATGTGGTGCCAAAGCCAGAGGAAACCATGTCAAAAAAGAAAAACAGACATTAAGTAACTGACCTAATTAAAACAGAAAAGTATACTTAGAGCAGGGAAGCAAGTACATCTGAAATATGGAATACAGCTGAAGGGGAGGGAGCACTTCGAGAAGGCCCATAACCTGCAAGTGAATTCCGCCAGCTTATGCAACAGAATTGAGAAGATGATCTGGGTACTGACTGCCCTCCTGTCAAACAACAATTACGATTCTCCTTCAGTGTACATGGTACCTTTAGAAATGAAGACTTGCGCCGGGCGTGGTGCCTCTCAGGAGGCAAAGGCAGGCGGATCTTGGTGAGTTCAAGGCCGTTCAAGGCCGGCCTGGTCTACAGAGTGAGTTCCAGAACAGCTGGGGCTACAGGGAGACCCTGTCTCGAAAAAGACCAAAAAAAAAAAAAAAAAAAGAAATGAAGACTCATCCTATGCCTCGTACTGCTCCAGAGCAAGTAGAAGCTCTAAAACAAAATGTGTTTTCTTTGTCATGTGGCTGACCAAATCATATAAGGAGAAAGAGAAACAGTAATTTGGGGTGCTGGAACAAAATATGTAAGAAATAACTATATTATTAGAACTCCATATTTAAGCTCTGGCCAGAATGATGAGGACACCATGTTTCATAGTTATTCACTTACTATGTGATAAACAAGAATATCCTACTGTGATAAAGCCTTTGTTTCACAGTTATTTACTTACTATGTGATCAATAGGAATATACTGTTTATGATATGGAGTTAAAGGAGGTAGAAGCAGGAGATTTTCCATTCTTAGGTGAACAAAAACTTATAGTAAAATGTACCAATATTATGAAACCTCAAATAAAATGGTACTTACATTTATCCATGTGCCCTCCAGTTCTTGTGCATGCATACATACATACCACCATGCATGGCTATCAACACAACATATACAGAATCTTGCAGCCTGGATTTCAGTTAGTTAGACAAGCATCAAAACTCTAATTTCTAAAAGATTCGTGCCATCACACTGCAGATCCATCGCTGTTTACATAACCAGAAATATCTGTGGACCCAGACCTGGTAGCTTAGGCCTGTAATCCCAGCTACTCAAGAGGACAAGGCAGGAGGACCTGCCCAGGTTATAAAGTGGGTAAATTATTGAAACTATGTCTCAGAATGAAAAACAAAATATACCCCAGTTGTAGAGTGCTTGCCTAGCATGCATAAAGCCCCATGTTCAATCGCTAATATGAAAAAGTATCTGCTGGGGCTGGAGAGATGGCCTAGCAGTTAAGAGCACTGACTGCTCTTGCAGAGGACCCAGGTTCGATCCCCAGCACCCACATGGGGGCTTAGAACCATCTGTAACTCCAATTCCAGGAGAACTCCAATTCCAGGGGAATCCGACACCCTCTTCTGACCTCCACGGCATTGCACGACACGGGTGCACAGACCTGCATGCAGACAGTACATTCACACACATAAATAAATACATTTTTTTAAAAAGATGATTTAAAACAAAAAGAAAAAGTATCTGCTATGTAAGTGAACCAGTTTTCTAATGTTGGCCACTTGAATTTGTACCAATTGTTTATTCTCATAACACTATGATGAATACCTAAAACACAGTTTTCTTATTTTCTTAAGATAATTTGTTTCTTAGAACACATTTCCCAAAATAGGACTCAAAGGTAGCAATACATACTTCTGCAATACAGTGCCACCAACTGCCAGTAAGTTTATGTCTCTCAAGGAAGGTAGTCTTATCAGTGTGGAAATTTCTTTTCATTTTAATTGATATAAATGAAAATATATTTCATTGCTGTTTGAACTGTATTTATTATACAGCATTAGAACTAAAGATGTGTCCATGTGTTTCTTTACTTTATGATGCAATGTTAATGTCTTTTACCCAACTACCTACTGAAAAGTTCATTCAATCAATAATTCTGGAGCACCTACCTCATGCCAGGTCTATGTATACCTTTTTTAGAATCTGTATGAGTTCTGCATACATATAGAAATGATCTTTTCAGTGCCGCTAATTTTCCTGGCATGATTTCCTTTCCATTTTAATTACTTTTTTCATAGTAGAGATGTAGATATTTGATTCTGTTGATTTATCTTCTTTTCTAACTTTTTCTATCATTTCATAGCTTACAGTTATTTCACACCTAAACATTTGATAATTAGCCTATTTTTGTGGTTGTCTTTATTTTTTTTTTCAAAATTTTATTTATTTTGTATGTGTACGAATGTAATGTCTGCATGCAGGTCTGTGCACCCATGTCATGCAATGCCATGGAGGTCAGAAAAGGGCGTCGGATTCCCCTGGAACTGGAGTTAAAGACAGTTGTCAGCCGCCATGTGGGTGCTGGGGATCAAACCCAGGTCCTCTGCAAGAGCAGTCGGCGCTCTTAACCACTAGGCCATCTCTCCAGCCATGTGGTTGTCTTTATAAGCATTCTGAGAACCATATAAATATATTCTCCTATAAAATTTAAAGCCCTAATTCATGATTCCTGTGCTCCAAAAAATTTTAACTAGAAGCACATAATATAGAACAAAATTAAAGTTTTATTTATCTTCTCTATGTGACACATTGTATTAAAAATATTTTTTTAATTTTATTTATTTTTTTGTATGTGTATGAATGTACTCTCTGCATGCAGGTCTGTGCACCTGTGTCGTGCTATGCCACGGAGGTCAGAAGAGGGTCTAGGATTCCCCTGGAATTGGAGTTACAGACGGTTCATAGCCTCCATGGGGTGTTGGGGATCGAACCCAGGTCCTCTGCAAGAGCATTCAGTGCTCTTAACCGCTAGGCTATCTCTCCAGCCCTAAAAATAATTTTTTAATCTACCTTGACACAACTAGAAGTGAACCCAGGGTTATGTAAGGACCTGACCTACATATAGCCTTTGTAAGATATTCTTCTCTCTCTAAAGCCAAAGAAAAATTAATTGATATGCCTGATGCTGTTTTTCTCTTTGGACTGCTTTAGGGTCAACTCCCCACTTGTGATTCAGAGAAGTAGAGCCCTGGACGAACAGCAATATTACCTGCTGCTATTTCTTGACAGGCAGGATCTTCCACCCACCCTACCACAGATCAGCTCCATCAAAATGTGCACATTCAAATTTAAGAAGCACTGAGGGAGACCACAGGAACCTTCCAGAATAAAATAAAATAAAAAACACTGGGTACCACCTGTTGGTGTTCCTCTTAATCAGGTACCATCAATAAGTATCTTTCCCCCTTTAGTTTTTAACCACCACCCTTTTTAAGCATCTCCCTAAAATGAACATCACTCATCCTTGTGTACCTCAAACAAACAAGTTGATCTTCTGCAAGAAAAGATGTTGGGGGTGGTGGAGAGATGGCTCAGCGGTTAAGAGCACTGACTGCTCTTCCAGAGGACCAGGGTTCGATTCCCAGCACCCACATGGCGGCTAAGAACTGTCTTTAAACCAGGCGTGGTGGCACATGCCTTTGATCCTAGCACTCGGGAGGCAGAGGCAGGCAGATCTCTGTGAATTCAAGGCCATCCTGGTCTACAGAGAGAGTTCCAGACCAGCTGGGGCTATAGGGAGACCCTATCTCAAAATAAAAAGGATAATCTGAAGTTTGTACCCACAAAATTATCTTGAAAACTCAAGTAGCTATGTATGAGTAAAACATTCCCATAATGGCGACAGGCCCCAGTCCTCAATGTCACGTAGACTGCAGCCAAGGCTGGAGACTGTGGCAAACCTCAGAACCTATGCTCTCTCTAAAGGAACAGCAGCAATCTGGCTGCAGCCTAGTGTAGCCAAACAGGAACGCAGGCTTGATGCTGCCAAATCTTCTGATATTTCAAGAGAAGCTGGGAAATGTGGATGTGCAAAAATGTGAAGCCTCTCGATTTTTAAATGCTGGCAAACTCACTCGGTATTTGAAAAGACCACCTCTGTGTGCCAGATCCAGCCCACCAGTTTGAAAGCATAGCTCTAGACTGACAAGTTCCAAACACTTTAAGTCTGTATAACCCATCTGTACAGATTTCCATGCTGACTACTTGGGTTCTAAGAAGAGAGGTCACATCAATATAAATGGAATTCATCAAATCATTATGACTACTGTCTTTTAAATTTTTGTTTGGTGAATATTTAAAAGCTGCCAAATCAATTGAAAATAACCATATGTCAGTGACACAAATATTTCCTAAAAGTGAAATGTGTCTAATTAATTAGCAATATTATCATTTCTACAGTACAAACCAGAGTACTCAGATTTAGCCCAGCTCCTGTGTGTGTTAAGAATTTTGCATTTGCTGGACACACTTTTAATCCCAGCACTTGGGAGGCAGAGGCCAGTGGATCTCTGTGAGTGTGAGGCCAGCCTGGTCTACACAAAGACTTCTACAGGCCAGCTGAGGCCCTATTTCAAAAGGACAAAAAATAATAATAATTTTATGTTCCAAATAATTTTGTAAACAGAAGGCAGCCAGATGGTATAATAATATATATGCTGTATAAAACTTAAAATGGGGGGCTGGAGAGATGGCTCAGCCATTAAGAGCGCCGACTGCTCTTGCAGAGGACCTAGGTTGGATTCCCAGCACCCATATGGCAGCTAAGAACAGTATTTAATCTCAGCAGTGTGGGAGGCAGAGGCAGGCAAATCTCTGTGAGTTCAAGGCCAGCCTGGTCTACACAGCAAGCTCCAGGCCAGCTGGGACTAAAGGGAGACCCTGTCTCAAACATACCAAAAAAAAAAAACAAAAAAAAAAAAACACCTTAAAATGGGATACACCATAAGTTTAAAAATGAGCCATCCTTCCGTGGCAATCACAAATTCCTTTCCTGAACTGTGCAATGATTCAAAAATAAACTTTAAAAATAGGATATAAAATGCAGCGTTTACATTTCTGTTTATTTGGGGGCATTTGGTCCCAGGCACAGCTGCACCTCCAACCATTATCACCTACCTTAATGTTTCTACCTACTGCTTAAATGGGGGCAGCATAACTCACAGGCTCAAGAATATGAGCAGAAGTGAGGCCTTGCAATCCTCTACTCAATATTATCAAGGTAACACGTTAAAGAAATTTCCAATTTCCTCATCTGGCAAAAGGAGAATGATCAAGGGCTGCCTTATACCTGAGGAATATCAGATTCCAAATGTATCATTTTGTGTTGCACAGAATTTTCCTACCTTGCCACATAGTGTGACAATTAAAGGAAGAGAGAACACAAGATGCAACTGCATTATATACAATCCTGTCATGATTAAAAATTTAGCAGATGCTACTTAATTCATTAATTTCAGAAATGCATTGTTCTAAGAAAACCCCAAAGACACAAAATTTTGGAAAAGTAAAGATGTCAGTGGGTTATTCTTGCTATCAGAACCCCATTTAATGATATGCTTGGAAAACTTTTAACTAAAATGTTTCTACCAAAGTCTTCTACTGATGAACCTTGTCAAAGCTGCGAAACGCTATAGAATCCCCAAAGGGTTCCACGTGGCCAGCATTTCCAACTTCTCAGGAGAATATTTGACTTTAAAAATCTAGCCCCCATTTCTTCAGGAAAATATAAATAATATCTGTGAAAGGGCACAGAGCTAAAATCTCTGTCCTTTAAGTAGAACACTAAAGGACTCCTCACTGGAGGGTAAGAGATCCACAGCTTCCTGCTTGAGCCAAAGCTTGTGTTTCTTTATTGGGGTAAGATTTAATATTTTCTTTAGGAGACAGGTTTCTAAGATTTCCTTAAAAAATTTTGTTTATTTTTATTTTATGTGTATGAGTGTTTTGGCTGTATGTAAGTACACCCATGTTATGCAATGCCCATGGAGGCCAAAGAGGGCGTCATACCCCTTGGAACTGGAGTTATGGATAGTTGTTAGCATCCATGTGGGTGTTAGGAACCAAACCCAGGTCCTGTGCAAGCACAGCCAGTGCTTTTAACTGCAGAGCCATCTTTTCAGCCCCTCATTTCCTTGCAAGTCTGAAAACGAATTTGTTAGGTAAAGGTTATCGATGAAAAATTGCTCTGGCAGGGCTCAGAGCCAGACATGAAGCTTTTGTCTTGGGTCAGTTTAAAGCCCCAGGCCTTTGGAAGCAGTTCTAGCTGCCACCAGAATTGAGAAGTTGGGAAAACTCAGATTACACAGTTCTAAAACTTTGTTCTAGTATTTTATTTTATTTTATTGGTCTTTTTGAGACAGGGTCTTCCTGTAGCCCCAGCTGGCCTGGAACTCACTCTGTACACCAGGCTGTCCTTGAACTCACAGAGATCCACCTGCCTCTGCCTCCCAAGTGCTGGGATTAAAGGTGTGTGGCACCACACCTGGCCTTATGTTGAGTTTTAATATACTTGGGATTTGAATAGATATACAAGTTGAGCATCCCTAATCCAAAATATCTCCAAAATATGAAACCTGCTGAATGCTGAAAGGTCCACGCTTGACCTATGTGATGAATCACAGTGGAAATAGGGGTGCAATGAACATGCTGTAAGAAATCACCTTCAGGCTGTGATATAGTGCATAGAAAACAGCAAATTTCCTGTTTAGCCTTGGGTCCTGTGTCTCATTATTTATATGCAAATATTCTGCACGGGCCACCCCAGATCCACAACCATGAACACTTCAGATTCTAAGGATTTCAGACAAGGTATAGCTGAAGTGCATTTTCAAATCTATAATGAGTTTAGCATGAAGAACTGCTATACTTACTGAGCATCAACCACAAATTAGAGAGACCCACACTGTGTATATGTCTGGGTGGGGTGAGAAGGCACAAACACGGCAACCTTTTCATGTATGAAACTGGAAAATACCAGTGAGTACAGTGCTGGCAAACATCACCTCCCTCTTATGAATACAGAGGCTGCTTTGTGCCTGGATGAGCCCTCTTTTAGATGGCTGTCCTATTATTTTAAAAGGGGAACATCCTTTGTCTCAAAGAAAGAAATAGGGACACATGGATTATCATGGAGACTAAATAAGCCACTGTGTCTAAAGAAAATAGAGGTGTGGTAAATGAAAGGTCTGGGCAGTGTGGCTGAATGCATCGATATACCAGGGTTGCTTCTGAACTTGAGAGTAAATTAGAAAAACATGCTAGCACAAGTTGCTGTGATCCAGCAGAAACACTCTTTGGCTTTTCTACTACCAGGTTTGAGTGGCAGTCCTAAGCCCTGACTCTTTCCAGCCAGGATGAAAAGCTTCCTGGTGGTTGATGCGCTTGGGTCAGCACAACCTTCTCTAGTGAGCGCTGGTCAGCCGCAGGAGTCTCCTCCCACTCTTCCCAGTATTTGCTCCATGCAGCTTTTCTGCTCCCTACTGTTCACACTGTGACATGACCAGATCTTTATTTTCAAGCAAACCTTCTGTGCATTCTGTTGTTGTGCGGCACATTCACTTTTATGCTTCCAAATTCAAAACAAATGAGGTTTTCCCTTAAAAACGTATTCCCCCCAAGAGCTAATATTTAGGGTAAGCAGTGATATTGGCTAGTCCAATTAAAATAAGCCCTTGTAAATCTCTTGTACAAATAAAGCTCTTCATACAATGCCACAAATTGGAAGGTTGGAGATCAGCAAAAGAATCTGTAGCAATTGGTAAAACTTACCTCACACTGGACACGAGAGAACAGGACGTGTTTGGGAAGGACTAGGATACCGTTGAGAACAGCTACCAGTTGTCTAAGTTAGGGAAAAAATGAGCAAAGTTACCTTTTTAGAAAAAAAAGGCAGAAATAAAAATATCAACTTCCTTTGAAATGGCTCATGGTAACACATTCTATTTTGTATTTACAACCCTTGGAGTTAACAGAAAACTGCCAAGATGTTCTGCATATTTCTCCAAATGTCTGTTTACCATATAACGTTAGCACTGGCAGCAGATCCGGCTCTCTCATTATCAAGCTGTATTAGCTCAAACACTCAGCATTGTTAGGGGAGTGAGCTCATGGCCTATTTCAGTTTTAAATTAACATTTGGCAATCACTCAGGTAATCAAAACAAATGACTCAGTCATTTAGAATAGATTTATTATTTGAGATTTTTTTTTTCTTTTAACATCTTTAAAATATTTTGCCACGGGAGGGCTCCAATCCAACCAGAACACAAGTCACCAGAGGAATATTTACAAGTGTTGCCATGGAGATGAGGAGCCCTGTGACCACTAAAGTTACCTCCAATCAACAACAGGACTGGGATGCAGGCTCATCCCAATATGAATGGTGCCGTTGGTCCGAGGAAACACGTAGCCACTGGCTATCCGCACCCATGACACAAATGCAGTCAATCACAACACAATGTCCAACCCTGTCTATAGGCAGCCTCCCAGGCACAGACACATCTCTACATCTCTACATCTCTACGTGGTGTCTTATACCACTTGTAAAGGAAACCTGAGGAAATGACAGCTCCCTGAGGGAAAGCCCCTGCCTAGGTTTGAGTGGAGAAAGGATCTCACCATATGGCCCATACTGGCCTCAAGCTTGGGATCTTTCTGCCTTCTCCTCCCCATTACTGGCACTATAGGTTATGTGTCACCACAGTCTGCTTTTCACTATTTTGTCCCCACACCCAGAACAGTGCCTGGCACACAGGTTGTTCTCAGGACGTCTTGATAGAAATAGGACAAACATAACCAAGGATTCCAACCAGGCTTAAATTCCCTCCTTGTTCTCTACAACCTTTTCCAAGCTGGTCATCAAATAGAAAGTGACTATCAATTTTAACATGTTTGATGAACTAGAGAAAAAAAAAGGTCTGGTCCAGTTAGTACAGCATGCAAATGGATTCTTCTGTTTAAAAGACCTTAATGATGACTATCACAGTTAAGGCCAACTCCTCTGAGGTCCAAATGGGCAAACTGTTAACTAAAAAGGACAAGGTTCTAGACCAAGTCAAAAGCCCAGCTTAAGGCAAAGCTGTGCCAGTGGTGAAGAGCTAATAGTCAAAAGAGAATTGCTTGGCTGCAACTGAATTCAAAGAACACTCTACTTCTCTTCCCACTAAGAAGAGAAAATATTTTCTAATTTTTTTAAATATTTTTTTTGTTTTTTTTTTAATTTTTTTTATATTTTTTTAAAATTTAATTAATTTATTTATTTTTTAAGGGATTCTACAAGACAATGACACAATTGTTTGCAGATAGCATTGATGTCACTCATTATGTCATACAATCAGGTAATTGGTGCATTTTGCAAGTATCTATGTCCAAATTTTGAACAACCCAAGGTTCCCATAGACCAGTTGGAGAAGCTTGTATGCACAGACATGTTGATCAATCAGGAGTCCAGACTATATTCCTGTAGTCTCATGATTCACCCCTATCTCTCCACAGCCCTTACAATCTACCACGCCTCCTCTTCTGCAGTTTGTTCCCTGGGCTTTGGGAAAGGGGCACAAGTGGGTGAGAAGAAAACAGTCTAATTTCTTTGGAGTTGTCATTTTGGACTCCAGTCTGTTCAGGTTGTTTCCCTTCATGGATTGACAGCTTTCCCAGTGATACCCTTTTTAGTCATATTAACAAAGCACAAGCTATTGGATGTACAGGCATTTAAGCAGTACCACTTATTATGTCAAGCTAAGCTGTGAGCATAGACACAGATGCTTGGATGGTATGCTAATCCGCAAACTGTGGTTTCTCTATAAAGGGTGACAAGTTCTTATTGTGGCTTATAACATCTCCTAACCACTAGAGGACATAAGCTTGTGGCATCCGCTGTGAGTTATTCCTCCAAGGAGAGAGCTAATAGCCAAATAGATTTGGGATATATATAGACACTTGGCTGCCACTGTTGCACAGTATCTCCAGGCTGTTGAGGTGTAGCTGATATTGACGGAGGAGTCTTGCTTGTCTCAGGGAGACCAATATTTTGCTGTATTGCTTTAGTGGCCTTTGGTAATGCTCTCTAGCCTTTGCAGAGGCCAGTTGTACACTAGCAAGTGACGTCTCATAACATTTTTCATGCTCACACCAGGTCACGAGAGAAAAACAAGTCACATACAAAGGGAAACCCATCAGAATCACAAATGACTTCTCGCCGTAAACCATGAAAGCAAGAAGAACATGGAGCAAAGCATTTCCAGTGTTAAAGGACAATCAATATTTTCTAATTTTACTATATAAATATGCTATTTGTCTTCCAGGACTTGAAGTTTCATGATGGCAGGCACAAAAATCTTCCTCTCCTATTTCCAAGTACTTCACATGACATTTATTTATTATATAATACACACATGCACACACAAAAGTCTCATCTCCCACCACCTACACTCTTCTCATATGTTTCTCACTGTTTCTAGAAGATTCCACACCATTCCATGCAGCTGTGACAGATTACAGCATGGTACAGCTGTTTACAGGATGCCAGACTGATTGCTCCACTTTACATTAGCTGCTCAACCTGAGACTCATAATGGGAAACTGACTTCACAAAGGCAGAGTCAAACACACATAAGGGAATGCCTCACGCATAGCAGACACTCACAGAATTTTAGATATGTAAGAATTACTATTATTACAGAAGAAAAATAAAAATTATCAACTTGAGTAGTAATTTAAAATGCTCCCCAAAATACTTGCCACAAAACACGCTTTTCTTTAGATTCAACCCAATTTGAACTTCAAAATAATAACTCAAACTCTAAGCTTCAATATCCTATTTCATCTTTTCCTTACAGAATTGATTTTTCCTGGAGAAAGATGCAATTTATACTACTCAAAGGAATCTTGCTCTCTACTTACAAAGCCAGACTGCTTCCTTCCTAAGATCTTAGCCCAGCCAATGCTTTCTCTGTCTTTATTGTGTCTACGCCCCACCTATGCAAGCTCTAGCTGGGTAGGGAAGGTCCACAGGTCAAAGTATAGGAAAATAACTCTTGTAGTATCTAACTAGAAGCCTGGCTATCCTTTTCAGAAAAAGTCCTTGCATTTCATATTCCCTGAAACCCTCCAGAGGGCAGAAGAGAGGAAGGCTCAAAGACTGAGAAGGCAAAACTCTCACAATAGGGTCCACATTGAGCCCCTGCTACAACAGTCTTCTGTTCCATAATTTGTGGTTTCCCCATCAGTAACAAATCTACAAACGATAAAAATTACAGTAAGACTGGAACTGCATCTACATCTCCATTTCATTTTCTTTTCTGCACTTGTGTGTTCTGTTTGGGGTGGTGAGGATGAAGACACTCACAGTTCAGTATATATGTGTTCACTTTTAGATAAGCAGAATATACCCATGGCTCTGATCTGACATAACACAATTTATGTCAACAATATTCTACAAGATAAAGAATAAAAAACAGATCAGTAGCCAAACACACTGGGTAAATTTGATGTCAACAAAGTAATCCAAAATAAAACTGAAATACGTTAGGGTCTGTCATGCTTTGAAATAAATCATGTTAATTGTATCCTACTCTTACAAATTCAGAAGTGAAATTAGGCAAGCCATTTTTGTCATTGTGGGATAAGCTACATATTTCATGTTCAAGATGTTTATTTAATAGACATCAAGATTTGACAAAGGTATTCTAGTCATAGATACTGATGAACCTACTGCTATTTACAGCCAAGCTTAAATGAGCCTCCCAAATTGTCAACTGAGTGAATTATGTGGAAAAAAACCAAGACGACAGCTATTTAAATGAACTTAAAAGACTACTTGATTCAATCCAAGTGGACGGTCTCCATGGACTCATTTTCTTCTTTTAGATGCTTTGAATGTGACTGTCATGGCAACCATTCCTTAATCATGTCTTTCAGAGTACTCTTTTCCACCTAACAAATCAAAGAGACGTGAACCCCAAATATCCTCTTCATTAGCTATACTTGTGATCATAATGGACAGCTCAGACTTCTCATTCACCCTACTGTTATTCATTTACCCAAAGTGTGTTACTATGGGAGTCTGAAATACTGGCATATGTGCCATTAAAAACATATTTTCAGTGTTGCCATAAAATGTAAAAATAAATATAGCTGAAATAGCTACTGGCTCCTTTCCTTTAGCAGATCTGATCAACTGGCTCTCACTCAGAAAAGAATTATTTAGACTAAATGCTTCATAAAAAAGATGACTCAAAATTCCAGTACAGGGGCTGGAGAGATGGCTCTATGGTTAAGAGTGCCAAATGCTCTTGCAGAGGACCCTGGTTCGATTCCCAGCACCCACATAGCAGCTAAAAACCATCTCAACTCCAGTTCCAGGGGAATTCGACGCCCTCTTCTCCTCTTCTGACCTCCATGGCATTGCACAACACAGGTGCACCAACGTACATGCAGACAGTACATTCGCACACATAAAAAATAATAAAACAAAATAAAAATATCCTTTATTTAAAAAATAATAAAAATAAAAAAATTCCAGTATAAAAAAGACCTGCACCATAACCAAATCTTTAGCAGCTTATTATTTCAATAAGCAAAGAAAAACTAAAAAAATATTCCCAGTTACAGAAATATGATATATCCAATTTTATCATTTTAATAAGATTAGGTGGGGCTGGAGAGATGGCCTAGTGGTTAAGAATGCCAACTGCTCTTGCAGAGGACCCGGGTTCAATCCCCAGCACCCATATGGTGGCTAAGAATCATCTTTAACTCCAGTTCCAGGGGAATACGAAACCCTCTTCTGACCTCCACAGCACTGCACAACATGGGTGCACAAACCTGCATGCAGACAGTACATTCATACACATACGAAAATAAATAAATAAAAAATAAGATTAGATATAAAGTGTATTTGATGATGTGCTGTTATACTCTGTAAAATCATTTATTACAAGTTTTTTTTTTAAAGATATAAACTCCACAGGCGTGGTGGCACATGCCTTTAGTCCCAGCACTCGGGAGGCAGAGGCAGGCGGATCTCTGTGAGTTCCAGGCCAGCCTGGTCTACAGAGTGAGTTCCAGGAGAGCTGGGGCTACAGGGAGACCCTGTCTGGAAAAGACAAAAAAAGAAAAAAAGATCTGAATCCAATTTGCGTTGCCCAAATACTCTTGGGTGTGGGTCCATTCTTTGGTCAACCTACCAGGGGTTACACCCTTAAAGAAAATGAACTCTCAGGGCTGGAGAGATGGCCTAGCAGTTAAGAGCACCAACTGCTCTTGCAGAGGACCCGGGTTTGATCCGCAGCACCCACATGGTGGCTAAGAACCATTTGTAACTCCAATTCTAGGAAAACTCCAGTTCCAGGGGAATCCGAGACCCTCTGACGTCCGAGGCATTGCATGACACGGGTGCACAAACCTATATGCAGACAGTACATTTATACACATACAAAAATAAATAAAATTTAAAAAAAAGAAAATGAACTCTTTTCTAGCAGCTATCTACGGCCAATAGCTACTCAGCTAGGGCTAGGGCTTCATGCATACCTCCCCCCTCCTTGCTGGGATTTTTATCCCGCTTGAGCTTGAACAGTTCTTATGCATGCTGTCACAAACACTATGAGTTCATATGTGCAGCTGTCCTGTTGTCTCAAGAAAGCACTCTTTTGTTGTAGTCACCCACTACCTCTGGCTCTTAAAATCTTTCTGCCTCTCTTTCATGATGTGCTGTGAGCCTTGGGGTGAGGTATGTGATACAGATATCCCATTTAGGGCAGAGCACTCTGAATAGCCATTTCTTGGAGCAAATGTTAAGAAATTTTTGGTCAAAAAGGGATGTTAAAAATATATCTGCCCTCTATTCATTGGCATATTAAAACATTAAGAATAGTTATAGATGTAAAGAGCCATTAAAATAGAATATAAGAAATGAGTATGCTTGGGCATTAAGAACAAATGAGGAAAAAACCAGAGTCAAATGGTGGACTCCAGCAAGAAAAATGGAGCGACAAATATTTAAAGCCAAAAGGTAAATCCTTGAAATTCTTTTCCTTTGCCCTAATGTTCAATGTTATTTTTGTTTTGCCTTAAAAATAATAAGATTGATGTCCTTTCAATGACTATTGCAGCAGCTCCCAAATAAAATAAATGATAAAACAAAATTTCACTTAATTGACTGTGTGACATGAATTAGTCACTGCCAAGTTTACAACTTTCCCACAGCTCCAAGCATTCTTTCATTTAAAAATAAATAGCATTCCCCGCCCCTGCCCCCTCCCCGTCATGTTGACTATGGGTAGCTTTTTAGGTGACTAAGAATTCTATTTTATATCATTTTTTGTAGACCACCACCCTAATTTGAACCAAATGAAAGCAATGGAGGACAAAAGACTACAGAGTCAGAATCAATTCTGACAGCTGTACCTAGGGAGCATTGGCCCTCCTACAAGTTTGAGAGCAACTCCTATGCCAAAGTCATTCTATAAACTGTCACCCCCATGGTCCTCCCTAAACCCTGTGCATTTTCCTGCAAACATTTTTTTCTTCCTTTTAACTTCATTTCTACAGTCCTACTTTGGCCCATTATTCCTTCATACCTTGACTACTTAACCAGACTTCTCTTTAAAAAAATTTTAAATTATATTTATGAGTATTTTGCCTGAATGGATGTTGTGCATCCATATCATGCAATGCCCATGAAGGCCACAAGAGGGAGTTGGGTACACCAGAACAGTAGTTGCAGAAGGTTGTTGGCCACCATGTAGGTTCTGTGAACCAAACCGGGCTCCTCTACAAGAGCAGCCAGTGCGTTTAACCCCTGAGCCATCTCTGCAGCCCCCTAAACCATACTTCTCTTTTTCTTTTTTTTTTCTTTTTGGAGACAGGGTCTCCCTACAGCCTCAACTGTCCAAGCACCATGTAGACCAGGCTGTCCTTGAACTCACAGAGATCCAGCTGTCTCTACCTCCCAAGTGCTGGATTAAACGTATGCAGCACTACACCCAGATTTCTTTTTTTTTTTTATTTCTGTATGTGTACGAATGTATTGTCTGCATGCAAGTCTGTGCACCCGTGTCGTGCAATGCCGCGGAGGTCAGAAGTGGGCGTCGGATTCCCCTGGAGCTGGAGTTCTCCTGGAGTTGGAGTTTCAGACGGTTCTCAGCCGCCATGTGGGTGCTGGGGATCGAACCCGGGTCCTCTGCAAGAGCGGTCGGCGCTCTTAACCGCTAGGCAATCTCTCCAGCCCCTACACCCAGATTTCTTAATCTCTTACTTCTTCTTAATATCTCTTATTTACATAGCTGTGAGAATAATATACTATCTCAAATCTATTTCCTTTCTCCCAAAACCCTTCTGCTATAATCTAAGGGCCAAGTTTCTTACCATAAAATTCAAGGCCTCTCTCTCTGGGATTCTGGCCCATTTTTCACTGGTGTGGGTAGCTTTAGGTCCTCTAAAGTTCTTAGGTACTACAGAAGCACAGGTGTCACCCCCCCCCCCAAACCAGTGAACTCTCAAACCTGACCCAACTTGGAAAGCAAGAGACTAATGATATCTGGGTACCTGCTATGGTTTGAATGTGTCCCCTCCAAAATTCAGGGACTGAAATTTAATGGCCAATATGGCAGTATTAAGAGATGAGCCCTTCAAAGGTCAGGCACTGAAGGCTCCTCCCTTGTGGATGAGAAACTCCACTGCAGCATTCAGTCCGCTGGCCTTTCTGCCTTTGCCCCACATACAGTCACTTTCCAGCTAAGCATATCTTTCTTCCCTGCGCTCTGTGTGTGCCTAACCATGCTTCTCAACAATAACTGCTAGTTACTAGCTGCAGCACAACTCTGCCAAAGCAGGACTATTACTAGGGGCCTTGCTGACCTCAGATAGTACAGTAGTCAAGGACGCTCTGATGAATCCTTTCTCCCTCTCTTCTTCCCTCTAACATCTGTCCAGGCCTTCCTTAGTGCAAGAGTTTGAATGATTCTGCACTGAGATTCATTTGAAACTTAAGAACATGACAACATTAAGAGGGAGGGTCCTGAAAAGCTGACAAAACCATGGAGGACGCACTTCTAACAAGCTTCTAGATGATGCTTTGTGCTCTGGGTCCAAGGACCCCACATCGAGAAACACTGATATATAGTTATAATTAGTTTTAATTATATGATATAAATAGATGTGTGACACAATAAATAGTAATTATTACATGTAGAGGTTGAGTATCCCTCACTAGAAATTTTATTTCAGAAATGTTTCAGATTTTTTTCAGATATTTGGAATATTTGTGCAAAGTTTATCACATGAGAATCCCTAATCTAAAATCTGAAATGTCCCAATACCTGACCATTTAAGGACATTTAACCTGTACCATCTCATTTTGCTAAAGGGACTGTACCATCTTCTGAAATATCTTCTACATTTGTTTATGAACAAATCCACAAAATGCCTTAGATAATCCAGTCCAATTGTCTTTTTATAAACAAAACCCTAAGTGGGGAAATTATTTTCCCAGAGAATAAAATGGGACTGATGGAACTCCGGCTAAGATTCAAAATTCCTGACTTTTCCCACTCCCTGCCCTGCCCAGTTCAATATTTTTTCTCTCACATCTTTAATGCATTACTAACAGCTTCTCCAATTATAATAAGCCTTCTCTGTTTGAAGAGATCACTTTTGTTTTAATATTCCCCATAGGATGTAGCATACCCAGGAAAGTGTCTTGTTCTTTCGAGTAAGCACTAAATAAACATTTGTTGGTTTCATTTTATGATATACTCAGTCCTAGTCTTTTCAGAAGCTGACACCTTGTACACTGGGAAATGGGCAGTTCTACTCCAAGCAATTAGCCACAGACTAAATCCTTTCTATCCACATGTATGATGCCATTACCTGTTCTACATACAATGACAAACATACAAAGGAAAATTATTGAGGTCTTAAACATGGCAGGGATAACCAAGTTTACAGGATTATACAACTCAGTTGTCAAGTTACATGTCAAAAAAACATTCACAAACTACCTACTATTTATTCTTAAGGAACGACTGCAGCAATAAAATTATGTGTTAGAAAACTATAAAGTAAATGTTCTTGGACTATCGGTGTGCCCGCCAATTTTTTTAATGCTGAGGCCCTTCTTTTTGTTTAACAGAAAATCTAAAACTAGAGTAAGGAAAATGAGAAAATAGAGAGAAGAGGAGATTAAGAGCCCCCAAAAGAAGGCAAGAAGCAAGCAGATAAACACCAAGTAGCCAAGATGTTGTCACACGCCTTTCCTGAAAGCCACTTCCATCATACTTCCCTACTCCTTCCAGGTATAGTTGACCCTCGATAGCCACAGTTTTCACATACACTCAACCAACTTTGGATGGAGAATGTTTGGGAAGAAAACTGCATTTTGTACTAAATAAGTACAGACTTTTCTCGTAATTGTTTAGGAAACAAACATAAACAACTAGGTGCAAATCATTTACATCATCCTCAGAACTGTGAATTTAAAGATGATTGAAAATATACAGAAGGATATACATAGGTTATATGCATAAAAACTCGACTCTATGTAAGGGATTTGAATATTGTTCCTAAAGATAGGGTCCTAGAGCTATACTTTCCAGGACTTTGAGGAACAACTGTGCCTCCAGAAACCAGGGGGAATAATTTTCTGAAGTCTTATTACTGACTTGGCCTATCTCTCTACCTGTGAAGCAAATGCATTCTTAGTTCGATAGACAGTCATTACTTTTTGCCATCTGTCAGCAGATAAAGTGCAATAAGGCCAAGTCAGCTGCAGAACGTGATACAGCTATGAAAGTGACTAAAGGGTATGTGCTGGCTGTGCCACCATGTGGCCTATCACTGCCACACTGTGACTAGCCATCTTGGCTACTGATCTGAAAATCCCAGGTTCCAGCATGGACTGTGACTCAAGAGAAAAGTTATTTCACTCCCCTCCCTTTCTCCTTTCCCCTGTTAAAATCTGCTGTTTCTAACAGGGGTAGTACCACATGTGTAGTCAGTCAGTCACGCAGTGAACTCAAGGAAGAATAGGTAAAACTTTGTCTACTAACAGGCATGACAAAGTATACATTACATATATATCTGCATAATTTCTTTGGTGGTGGTACAGTAGAATTCAGGGCCTTGTGCATCCTGGGAAAGTGGTCTACATCTGAGCTCCGCCCACAGCTACATAAATAACTTCTGATAGACCAAATAAAGCTTAATAAGTTAAATAAAAGTGAACTCTAAAACCGACTGCCCCTCATCTTAGTATTTTTCTTTTCCAGAGAACTCTGAATGAGGACGTTTTTCTCACTGGGTCTTTCTCCTCAGAACTGATGGACACATGAAGGACCCCCACCTCCTCAGGGTACCCACTGCTATGTGCTCAGGCCCTGTTTTCTATTCCTTCAAGCCCCATAAGGTTTTTGTTATTTGTTTGCTTGCTTGCTTGCTTCCAGTGATTTTTAACCTAGGATCTGCTTGCTTCCTTTGTCATTCCACTCTAAAGATGGCAGGATGTCTCAGTATGTGGCAGACAAGCAAAGTTTAAAAACAATGCTCACAGTCACCTGTCCATTACTGAGAAACTGGCCCCCCTGTTTGGCATTACCTGTCAGGTCTTGTGGGGTACTACCCATCTTCTTCCAGAAGTCCATGCCCCAACTTATGTCACTCAAGAAGCATTTTCCTCATACTAAAAAACACGCACTTGTCTTTACGTACAAAGAACTGACAATAGGTGTCTCGTACCTTTTCTCTGTATTTCTGAAACTGAAAAGTATGAAGTTTTTTTTTGTCTTTTTTAGTTAAAAGGCTATTTTGGGGGGCTGGAGAGATGGCCTAGCGGTTAAGAGTGTTAATTGCTCTTGCAGAGGACCCGGGTTCCATCCCCAGCACCCACATGGCGGCTGAGAACCGTCTTTGACTCCAATCCCAGGGATATCCGATGACCTCTTCTGACCTCTGCGGCATTGCACGACATGGGTGCACAGACCTGCATGCAGACAGTACATTCACACACATAAAAAATAAATAAAAAATTTTTAAAAAGGCTATTTTGGGAAGCCATTTAAGGTTTACAGAAAAACTGAGTAGAAAATACTGAGTTTTCATATAGCTCTTCAATACTCCCTGGTTTCCTCAATCTTGCATTTTCTCACTTTGCATTGATGTGGTATATTTGCCACAATTAGTGGGACAATATTAATGCATTATTATGAATTAAGATTTATAGTTTGCATTAGCGTTATTCTTTGTGTGATGCCTCTTCTACGTTTAGACAAACACTGAAGGGGGATTAGTATCTTTACAGCACAATGAAGAGCAATAGATTTCTACACCTCAAGAAGATCTGTTTTAGCATTGTCAAAGTAGGTTTCACAGGAATATTAGAAATTATTTCTTTATTTTTACTGATTCATAGTTCAAAGACTGTTGTAACACTGCCTAGGAAATATGTTCAGCTTTGGTTTTCTGCAAACCAGCCTTGCACAACTCTACCCCCCCCCCCGTGTGTCTCCAAACTTCAAAAGAGTCTGAAAAATGTACTGGATAACAAAATGAGAAGTCAAAACATAGCTCCAAAGATGCTATCTGACATGTTGGAATTACAGTTTGTTGCCCACTCGATCTGGAGACATTTATAAAAATGTCTTTTTCTAGGGAAAGCAGAGCAGTGTAAATGAAGTAGCAGGAGGAAACAGAAAAGACAGGGAGAAAAACCAGGGAAGGAAGACAAAGAAGGTAGAAGCACAGCAGATCAGGAAGAGCATGGGCAGAGGCCAGAGCACTAACAATGGAGCGGAGGGGCGGCAGCACACGTTGTGACGTTGGAATTTTCAAGGAGGCTTAAGAGAAAAGGGACAAATTGCACCTTACTACAGTAGCCCTTAAACCTCACCAGTAATTATCCACTTGATTGAAAAAATAAACTGACAAATTACTGTTTAAGACATCAAAAGCCTGCTCCACATATAATAGGGTTATGTATTCTATACACAGAAAATTTCTTCTGAAATTTGCTTCAAATCTGTTGGAAGGCTCACTGGGTAAGATTTTTCTGAGGGAGGGGAAGAAGACCTGGAGATACAGATATGTTATCACGTAATGTAATTATTCAGTCAATGGCTTGCTACATATAGGCCAGTTCTCTGATAATAATGAAGCTGTAATAATCCTGTCACTGTTTTTTTCTCTGTTGCTATGCTGTGTGTGTGTGTATAGACCTGTGTGTGTGTGTGTGTGTGTGTGTGTGTGTGAGTGTGTGTGTGTATGTGTGTGTGTGTAGGCCTGAGAACCTGGAGCTCACTCAGCTAGGCTGGTTGGCCAGCAAGCACCAGAGCCCTGTCTGCTTCACCTCCTTCCTTCCCCTGCTCCTAGTGCTTTCTTTTTTCTTTCCCTTTTTTCTCTTTTTTTAAAAAAATATTATTTTATGTGTACGAGTGTACAGCCTGCATGTAGGTAGGTGTGCCAGTGTTGTGCAAAGCCCAAGGAGGTCAGAAGAGGGCACTAGATCCCCTGGAACTGGGGTTACCGGCAGTTGTTAGCCACCATGTGAGTGCTGGGATTCAAACGGGGATCCTCTGCAAGAGCAGCCAGTGCACTTAACCACTGACCCATCTCTCCAGTCTTTTTTATGGAGATGCTAGAGATCCAGGCTCTAGTCCTCATGCTTTCATAGCACTTCACCCACTGAGCCATCTACCTTCCCAGACCCCATACAATTCTGTACCCTTTTTATGTTTAAATACACAAGTACTTACCATGGTGTTAACTGCCTTCAGTATTCAGTATAACGCACTCTGCAGCTTTTAGCCTCGGAACAATAGGCTGAACCATACAGTGCAGATGTTGTGTGCCACACCGTCTAGGTACACTCTGATGTTTGTCCAATGATAGAATGGCTCAGCAAGTTTCTCACAAGTGGTACCCATCGTTTAGCAACACAAAACTGTATCTCAATGAAAACCCTATTCCTTTTTTCATTCTTTGCTTTGCAAATACATGTGAAGCAAAATTTCAAATTATTTTACTTCTGGGGTTTTGGTGCTCTGTTTGGTTTTTGGCACTACTAGGGACTGAACCAGGAGCTTCATGTGTTTCATGCAAGAGCTCTACCCCTGAGCTACAGCCCCAGCGCACTTTTCCTGTTCTTGCCATTTCCCAAGAACTACTTGAGAAGATACACTGTTCTTCTCTCTAGCACAAGTCTTTCTCTCTTGGTTATAATTTTCCTTCAGTCCAAATATGGAATGAAATGATTTGCTAAGTGGTTTACTTAAAGGCAATCAAGAAAAAAAAACAGAAAATCCACACCTCTAATTCTTCTGTAATTTGCTTTGTCTTAGATATAGAGAACAAGATAGCATTTTGGACATAATCTGGTCCTTGTATAGAGGAGGATCCACAAGCATCTAAAGCTAGTTTTGGAAGGGGGGTTTTACACAAAAGCAGATCAGTGGGTGCTTGGGGATAGAGACAAGAAGAATGTGCCATAAAAAGGACACAGGAAATATTTATCAAGTGAAAAATATGTGTATCCTAACTACAGAAGTAGTTTCATGAATATATAAATTTGTCACAACTCATTATATTAGAGGTCTTAAATAAGCACCATTTGCTGTACACAAGTGACCCTCAATAAAGTAGGTATTTTAAAAAGGCAGGTGCTTATCTATCTGTGCAAGTATAAACTTTCATCACCTCATATTAATTTGGGGGATTGATTTTTGTTGTTGTTTTTGGTTTGGTCTGTGGTTTTTTTAGAGACTGGGCCTTGCTATGTACAGCCCTGGCTGGTCTCGAACCTATGATCCTCTTGCCTGCACTTCCCAACTGCTAGGATTACAGGTGTGTACCAATGTGCCTAGCCTAGTTTCTTTCCTTAGTGTTAACAACATATATTTGCTATATTAGGAAATTTCTTCTTCGGGACTGGAGAGATGGCCTAGCGGTTAAGAGCGCCAACTGCTCTTGCAGAGGACCTGGGTTCAATCCCCAGCACCCACATGGCAGCTGAGAACCGTCTTTAACTCCAGTTCCAGGGGAATCCGACACCCTATTCTGACCTCCGCAGCATTGCACAACACAGATGCACAGACCTGCATGCATACAGTGCATTCATACACATAAAAATAAATAAATAAATAAAATTTTTAAAAAAGAAAATTTCTTCTTCATGCTTTCCTTAAAAGACACTGTGTGTCTTGTGGGCCAGAAGGGAAGAAGTCTAGGGTTTGAAACTTACTTTGCTGCTACAATCTGATCCTACAACTTAGAAATTATAGAAGAACATACATTTTGTTCATTCAAAATTGTAGACTTTATCAGTTGCCTACCTGCCTTTATCTGTTTTTCTCCCACTCCCAAGTACCTAAATTTCTGGCAAGCCTAGAGAGAAATTCATTACTTCATCTCCCCTGGCCACAAGGAAGTGAAGATGTCTGACTGCACTTTTAGGTAATCAGTATCACAAGTAAGACTGATGCATAAAACTAGGCCTGGCAGAGTTCACTAAAAAGTCAACCCTTAAAATTTGCCTAACAAATGACACAATTCAAATTAGACAGGAAACAAGCAGCCTGAACTATATTCTAAATCGAAGTGACCAGGCTAATTAATGATTCAAGTACACAGAGCCAGTTTCATACTCTCCTCCTCAAAACAATGTTTGCAATAAAACTTCTGTATTTCCAGCTACCATTTTTTTTTTAATAAGGAAAAGTGTACTTAAAGCCTTGTGGAGCCAGGTGTGATCCTTTATGACTGAATGCTCATTACTAGGGTTTAGGGATTTAGCTCAGTAGAGCAAGGCTGCAGAGGGGGAAAGACAGCAAAAAANGACGATAAAAAAACAAGGCAACCAAATTCTCTATCACTAGGGAAGCTGAGGCAGAACATCTGCTGTGAATGTGAGGTCAGCCTGGGCTACAGAATTGAATCTGTATGTCAAAAACACACACACACACACACACACAAAAAGAGAAAAACCTCAGAATATTTATAAATTCTTGTGATTAGAATGCAGCTGAAACATGTATGTCTCAGAATATGTACAACACATTTGATGTAGGTAAATAAAACAAATCTGACACGCAGTAAAGTGATGACAAGGAAGACTTATTTGTTCTTTCTCTAGGTTCCACAGCATTTTTTTTAAAGTTCACCCGAATCTTCTGTCTATCCATTTCATATCTGTTCAAAACAGTATGTCTCAGTAGTTCAAATTGGAAGGAAAATCCATTTTCATAAGAGAGTCACTGTACTTTAGAAACCTGCAAGTTGCTGGCCATGTGCTGCTGATAGGAGCAAGCATTCACTACCAGGCAGCAGTGATGAGAGCAAAAGCTCCTGAAAAACATGCCCCTGGGCAAAGGGACCATATCCTCATTTGTCCCAGTAGTAAGCCCTTGGCTGAAAGTATCCATATTCATTACTACACAAAGTTTCCCATGTGCTGGGATCCTAGTTATAAAGAAAAGATCCTGCAGTCACAAGTTGCCATGCAGACAGAGCCTATGCATCTCTGTACACATTGTGTTTGGTCTGTTCTGACAATGACTTTTCTGTATTGAGTGACACCGAATCGTCTCAGCTCTGTACTGGAAATCAGCTTCCCTGCTCATCCAAGGTGGAGAGGCAAACCCAGTCCAGTTGGCTAAGGGAAATACAGAGAGAGGGGCTGACAAATGCGCTAGAACGTGTGTTCATGGAAAGCCTGGGCAAAGTGAAGTGCACACAGTAAGAGATGAGCTGAAGTGATTACTCTGAAGACAAAAACACATGCGATGGAGAGGGAAGGGGACAAGGGGGGTGGGGAGGGGGGAAGGGGACAAGAAGGAGGATAGGGAGGGTGAGGGAAGGGAGAAAAAGAGAGACCCACTTAACTATGAAGGAAATCTGAAGAATTTAAGATTTTATATTCTCATTCTCTCTCTCTCTCTCTCTCTCTCTCTCTCTCTCTCTCTCTATCTCTCTCTCTCTCTCTCAGCATGTGTATGCATGCAGTTTCCCACACAGAACAGGGTGTCAGATCCCCTAGAATTGGAGTTACAAACAGCTGTGAAACATCACATGGGTGCTTGGAACTGAATCCAGGTCCTCTGCAGGAGCAGCCTATGCTCTTAACCATGGAGCCATGTCTCCGGCCCCTCAAGAATTTATTTTTTGAGTGTTGGATTAAAATAAAAACTGTACATGTGTGTGTTAATGACTGCGCTGCCAGAATCTACTATAACTTGCCTTTATACCTAGGTTTTGAAATGCAGTCTTTCAAGTCTCCCACACTTTGAACATGCAGTGGTAACCCCAACTTCCAGGTTATCATGTCTACAAAGTCTTTAAAGTAGCCTTTCATTTTGTACACACAGGCATATTTAATATGCCTTGGTCTAGGCAAGCGGGTTAGGCTGATTGGCCACCGAGCTCCCAGAGTTCTACCTATCTGCTCCCCAGTGATGGGATTACAGGCATGCATGACCACACTCAGTTTTTTTATGTGGGCTCTAGAGATTGAACTCAGGTCCTCATGCTTGCACAGCAAGTATTTAGCAACCAAACTATCCTCCCAGCCCACAAACTTGAGTTTTGGAAGTACAGGTCACTAAAAAGCCCTTAATTCAAACTGGAAAATTTTCAAGCTGGAATTTTGATGTTAAGTATGTATGATATCAAATTAGGTTTCTGATTACATGGAGCCTCCATTTCCTCATCTGGAAATGACGAGTGCTCTTCAAACAATGAATGCTACTCATCAAGTGGCAGGAGAAAAAACTTGCGAGAGTCTCCCTTACCTTTGTTACATAGTTGACCGGAGCAAGGCAGAGGACAATTCTACTGCTCCCAGCAGATTTTCCTCTTCACTTACCACATGATCTTGACTGGGCTGGAGAGATGGCTCAGCAGTTCCAAGCACTGGTTGCTCTTGCAGAGGACCCAAGTTCGGTTTCCAGCACCCACATGGCAGCTAACAACCATCCAAAACTCTACTTTGAGTAGATCCAATGCCCTCTTCTGGCCTCTGAAGGCACTGCACACATGGTTACACTTACATATATACACATAAAACATTCATACACACACATATATACATATAAAACATTCATACACATAAAATAAAAATATGATCATAACTAACTAGCTATGCAGCAGTTAATCTTTGGGCTGTTCAGAAAACAAGAGAATGTGTTTTTAAAGTTGGAATTTGCAGTCCACTGTTAACAATTTCACTGCATTTTTTAAAGATGTACAAAATTCTGTTACTAACGTTTAGATGGGAGATCATACTTGATTTTTTATTTTGTTCTTAAGACTCTTCTATATTTTCTGTATCTTCCAACATTGGAAATGCACTATTCTTACAATTGAAATTTTTGATTTACAAAAGGATTATTCATTCTTACAAGTTTCCCACACTCTCTCAAGTTTATCTGAAATTAGTTGATTCTGGTGAACATAGGTCCAGTTGACAGTACACAAGCCTAACATGTATGAGGACTGTTTCCATACTCCACACAAAAATAAACCCAGTGGGGGTGAGGCGAACCAGGCAGTATTAGCACCCATGCCTGCACATAGCGAGTGATTACCATTGGGCTGATTGCCATGGTCAGAATCAGGACATTATTATCATAATCACAATCTGTGGCTGACGGTCTTATGTGGAAATCAAAACATACATTTTATCTAAATAATAGTTCTTTTTTTTTTTCCAACATTCTGGCTCTTGAGAATCATGGTTAAAATTCCTTTCTAACTTAAAGTAAATGAAATGAAACATGAGGTCTGTTTCCTATACACACACACACACACACACACACACACACACACACAAATGCTTTCCAGACTGGATTTTTTAATTTCTCCTCTTTTATGCTCTTAAAAACACATCAAAAGTTAAAATAAATATTTAGTTGTTAAAATAAAACACCCCCAAATGGAAAACACAAAAATTAATCTGATGTTTATTTTAAAAACAACCTTCGAGCCGGATATGGTGGTGCATGCCTTTTATCCTAGAACTTGGGAGGCAGAGGCAGGTGGATCTCTGTGAGTTCAAGGCCAGCCTGGTCTACATAGCAAGTTCCAGGCCAGCTGGGGCTACAAGGAGACCCTGCCTCGAAAAGACCAAAAAAAAAAAACAAACTTCCATAGCAAGCACAAATATTTAAATGATATAAAAAGACAAAATCAGAAGCTTTCATTACTGACTTTCACAAGAACAATTCTAAGGAAGATAGAAGGTGACTTGCTGAATGGATGGATGTTAACACAGGTAACTTTCAGATTCCTGGTTATCAAATTATTGCCTGAAGTTTTCAGATAAATTACAGAATAAAGTTCTCCAAAATAACCCACAGTGTCTTTTTGGGTAAGCCTCTAGAACAAATTGCATACTGAATTCAATTCTCATTGACTGAGGCAAGAATCCATTCACCTCTTTATTCTTTTTTTTTAATTTTATTTTTGTATGTGTATGAATGTACTGTCTGCATGTAGGTTTGTGCACCTGTGTCATGCAATGCTGCAGAAGTCAGAAGAGGGCATCGATTCCCCCAGAACTGGAGTTAAAGGTAGTTTTCAGCCACCATGTGGGTGCTGGGAATCAAACCCGGGTCCTCTGCAAGAGCAGTCAGTGCTCTTAACCACTAGGCCATCTCTCCAGCCCTCACCTCTTTATTCTTAACCTCAACGTAGCAAAATCTATTGTTAACATATGTTGCCTCTAAAATTACTTTTTACCAAGGACCAATTAATTACTCTCCTCTCTCCCTCTACTACGCTTGACTCACCACCAACTCTTCTATCAAGCAGCAGGGACAGTGGCTTAGCCATGGGACTTCAAATTCCAAGTATCTCATTATTAGCTGTGCAGCCTCAGGACTCTTTTCTGTGAAATGTGCATCTTCATTACAGAGCAGAACTAGGGATCAAATCAGATCATGGGTATCAACCTGACACATGCTTCCTGAAATGTGGTAGAGTTGAGTTAATGTCGGTTCCCCCCTTTCCCACTATCCTTTGCAACTTACTCCAAGCCTGATCAAATTCAACCGAGACAGGGTTCTCCCTTGTAGCCCCAGCTGTCTTGGAACTCAATTCTGTAGATCAGGCTTGCCTTAACTCACAAGATTTGCCTGCCTCTGCTCTTGTCTCCCAGTGTGGATTAAAGGCGTTGCGCCACCACGCCAGCTCCAGTTCATAGTTATTAGCCAGCACCGCTTTCATGCCGTTCTCTGTGGCAAACCCCATCAAAATTTTCTTGAAACACAAATGAAAATTTCTGCATTGTCCTATGTACCACTGTGACTTGCTTGAGACTATTAAAATTAGTTATGTTGAATCTGATCAGGCTTGGAGTAAGTTGCAAGGATAGTGGGTAAGGGGGGACCCAGACATTAACTCAAACTCTACCCACATTTCAGAGAAGCATGTGTCAGGTTGATACCACTGATCTGATTTGTATCCCTAGTTCTGCTCTGTAATGAAGATGCACATTTCACAGAAAAGAGTCCTGAGGCTGCACAGCTAATAATGAGATACTTGGAATTTGAAGTCCCATGGCTAAGCCACTGTCCCTGCTGCTTGATAGAAGAGTTGGTGGTGAGTCAAGCGTAGTAGAGGGAGAGAGGAGAGTAATTAATTGGTCCTTGGTAAAAAGTAATTTTAGAGGCAACATATGTTAACAATAGATTTTGCTACGTTGATGTGTTAAGAATCAAAGAGGTGAGGCTGGAGAGNAAAAGAACAAAAAAAAAAAAAAAACTATGAATTTGGGGGGAGGGAAGAGTGGAAATGATGTGACTAGAGTGTTAATATATGAAATCATCAACACCCACAAAATTTAAATGCTCTTAATTTTCATTTGTTTCCAATACTAACCAGCTGTGAGACCTTGAGCAAGTTCTTTTACCTCCCTGAGTCTGGTTCATTGACTAAATATGAGAAATATCTAACATATACAAAAACCTGGCATGGACTCTCATAAATATAAGCTGTTACTCTAACTATTCAGATTGGAGGGCAGGAACTAGCCACTTTTAAGTCTAATCAAACGTGCTCAGCCAGCTATGCAGTCACATGACCACACTGTTATTGTCCTTTCCTCTCCTGAAATTATGTGTTGCTGTGTTTGAAGAGGAAATTACATCAACCTTGGCATTACCGAGACTTCAGGCTGGACACTTCTTTGTTGGGGGTGCTGCCCTGTGAGTTCTAGGATAGTTCAGTGGCATCTTTGGCCTCTACTGACTAGAATCCAGGAAGCACATCTGGCAAAAATCTCTCCTGGGCATTGTTCAATGACCCCTAAGTTCTCTGTGCTTGAAAACCACTAGATCAAAGTTTTATCAAGCTACTATTAATTACTAATCCCTCTTTGGGGCTCCATCATGCATGATTATAACTCAAAGATGTCCAGAGAGGCTAGACATGGTGGTGCATGGTGCATGCCTTTAATCCTAGCACTTGGGAGGCAGAGGCAGGTGGATCTCTGTGAGTTCAAGGCCAGCCTCATATACAAAGTGAGTTCTGGGACAGCCAGAGCTACAGGGAGACCCTGTCTCAAAAAGAAAAAAAAAGATGTCCACAGAAAAATACTTTGGGGGGGGTCTTCAATTTGCCATCAGAAAATGTCTTAAATCACACAAAGGCAGGCTGGTCATCCACTTCTCATCATGCAGTAACAGAAAGGTAAATTTGGCTAACTGTGCTGTGATTTAAGTGCCTTAATTCTCAGCACTTCAAGACCCGTCTTAGTCTACCCAGCCAGTTCCAGGCTAGCCAGAGGCCGATGGATCTCTAGGAGCTCAAGGCCAGCAAGGGCTACATAGCGAGATACTGGCTCAAGAAAAAAAAAGACAGGCAAATTTAAACATCAGTAAATCTGGTATGTTCCATTTAATTTACAAGAAACATCTTCATACTCTGTACACATATATCAAGTCATCACACTGTACCCCATGAAAATATCAACAATATTCATTTTGGGGGGTCTTTTTTTTTGAGACAGGGTCTCCCTGTATCTCCAGCTGACCTGGAACTCATTATAGACCAGCCTGGCCTTGAACTCAGAGTTTACCACCACGCCTGGCTCTATTCATTAATTTTTAAATAAAAGAGCCAGTCATAGTGCCACATGCCAATATTCCCAGCACTCGGGAGGCAGAGGCAGGAGGATCAGGTGTTGGAAACCAGCCTGAAGTTCATGGGATCTTGCCTGTAAAAATAACAAAAAAATTTAAAGTTTTAAAGAAAAAAACACTACATTCTCTAACATGACATAAACTGTTCAAATCATCTCTCAGTATCCATGAGAAACTGGTTCCAGAACTTACCTTGAAGATACCAAAATCCACAGATGATCAAGTCCTTTATATAAAACAACAGAGTATCTACATATGACATTCACATATTTTACCATATATGGGGAGGGAGGTAAAAGAACTTGCTCAAGGTCTCACAGCTGGTTAGTATTGGAAACAAATGAAAATTAAGATCATTTAAGTCTTGTAAAGTTCATGGGTGTTGATGATTTCATATATTAACACTCTAGTCACATCATTTCCACTCTTCCCTCCCCCCAAATTCATAGTTTTAAGTACAGCTTCATGCCGTCTCCCTTGTGGCAAACCCCATTCAAAATTAGTCATCTCAAATTACTTATAATCCCCAATACCCTGTAAATGCGCTTTGTAGTTTTCTTGCTGCATTGTGTAGTAAATATTGCTAACAAAATAAAGTCTAAAAATGTTAATAATGATGCATTTTTTTTCAAATATTGTCAATCCCTGTTTGAGTTTCAAACTATTTGAGACTAACTGTATTCCCCAAAATGAAAAAGTCTGTCATAGCCACGGAGGCCAGGTAGAACTGATGCAGTGACGGAGTCTACTGTTCGAACACTTGAAGAAAATTCAATATACATAGGTACTATGTGAATATTCAAAAGTCTCCAGACATCTCTCAATTATTTACAATAGATTAACTGTCTATATTTTTCCTTTCAATAATCACACCAGAAGGGCAGGAGCCATTACTTATCTACTAGGAATCAGGGAACCAGGTACAAGAGCCTCCATCACAGGAGGTAACACAGTAAATGTTTGTTGAAGAAACAACTGGTTATATATTCTGCTTAATTAGGTACTGTGATGAGGAGGGTGAGGAGACAGAGTCAGAGAGACAGAGAGACAGAGATAGAGACAGAGAGACTGCAAGACACAGATAGGGATAAAGACAGAAACACAGAGAGACAGTGACAAGAGACAGAGACACAGACAGGGAGACAGAGACACAAAAGACAAAGATAGAGGCAGAGACAGAGATAGAGATAGAGAAAGAGAGAGAGAGAGAGAGAGAGAGAGAGAGAGAGAGAGAGAGAGAAACACTTTTCTTTGCTCTGTTTAACTGGAACTAACTAAAAGAAAAGATCTCTTGGGAGAAATTACTACAATATTACTACTCCCTTTTATCTCAAATCCAAACAACTGGGTAGCTCAGTTAAAATAAAATGGAGACAAAAGTTGAGGAAAGTAGCCAAAGAGATAAGGTCTAAAGTTTAAGCAAGCAGGAACATTTGTTCAACTCCCACAAGGTTATAAAAGCTAATGTTAGCCGGGCGTGTTGGTGCACGCCTTTAATCCTAGCACTTTGGAGGCAGAGACAGGCAGATATCTGTGAATTCAAGGCCAGGCCAGCCTGGTCTATAGGGTGAGTTCCAGTCCCGATGGGGGTATAGGGAGACCCTGTCTCAAAAAAAAAAAAAAAAGCCAATGTTGTTGGTACCAGAGGAGGGGAACGAGATGGGTGAGAGATATTAGGAAAATGGGACAGCCTCAGAAAATTAACTGCTATTCCTTCAACAAACTTTTTTTTTTAGTCTTTTCGAGACAGGGTCTCCCTGTAGCCCTAGCTGGCCTGGAACTCGCTCTGTAGATCAGGCTGGCCTTGAACTCACAAAGATCTGCCAGCCTCTGCCTCCCGAGTGCTAGGATTAAAGGCGTGCACCACCACACCCGGCTTTTGCTTTTTTTTTTTTTTTTTTTGGTCCAAACTATTTATTTTTAATATCCAAATTTAGTCTGGGGGCATAGCTCAGTGGTAACAGCATGTGCTTGACATGTGTGAAGTCCTGGGTTCAATCCCCACTACAACAATAATTAATTATCTAAACTTAAGGCGTGAGTTTCTCACACAAAGGCATGTTTTGCAAATTACTTTTCCAATAGCTCTGAGCATTGCAAGAATTTCTCAATCAATACAAGTATTTTTTAAAAAAAGAATATTTAAGGGGGCTGGAGAAATGGCTCAGCCATTAAAAGCACTGACTGCTCTTGCAGAGGACCCAGGGTTCGATTCCCAGCACCCACATGGTGACTAAGAACTGTCTTTAGTGCCAGGCATTGTGGCCCAAGCCTTTCATCCCAACACTCAGGAGGCAGAGACAGGTGGATCTCTGTGTGGATCTCTGTGAGTTCAAGGCCAATCTGGTCTACAGCTCGAACTCCAGGCCAGCTGAGACTTAAAATAATTTCTCAAAGTTCTTTGTCTCTTTTTTTTCTCCCAATCTCACAGTAGGAACAACATGTTCTAAAAAAATAAATAAATAAAATAAAAAAGCCAAGACTCCTTTGACTCTTTTTGTCTAAAGAGAAAGGTAAGGCTCCTCTCCCACTAGCATACAGCTCTTTGTAAGAGATTCTACCAGCTTCAGCATTCTATTCCTCAGAGAGAAAAAATACCAGGCTTGCCAGGCATGGTGGCACATGCCTTTAATCCTAGCACTTGGGAGGCAGAGGCAGGCGGATCTTTGTGAGTTCAAGGCCAGCCTGGTCTACAGAGCAAGTTCCAGGACAGCTGGGGCTACAGGTAGACCCTGCCTCGAAAAGACCAAAAAAAAAAAAAAATACCAGGCTTATTTTGTACAAATATACAATTTTTCTCACTATTGAAAAAGTGAAGAATATTTATCATAGAAATAAGAGAATGGTGAATACAGTAGCATAAATAGAGGCATCTTGTCAATCTTGTAGACCTACACTCTAATTCCACCTAAATGTTTTTTATTTTAACATGTGCAGTAAACAAAATAATTTCCTTATTCAAGTGATCCATTTGTTCGTAAGATATTAAACTAGCTCCAATCCACTAATACTATACAAGAGGAATTTTACCAATTTAAAATGTAAACAATTTCTTTTCAAGTGTCACCCAAAACTCTAGACTTGCTTGAAAAAAAAATTCCCTTCTCCAAAAAAATTAAATATGGGAACAGAAGCCTAGAATTACAAAAGCCACACATGGTTACAGAATCTATATGGTACTCTTAGAATATGTATTTAGTGTGTGGTGGTTTGCACAAATCATGGCCTATCTGATTTCCTGTTGCATAAAAATTGAATTTTCCCTTTAAAATGTTAAATAAGCATTTCATTTGGGGGGGTCTTTTTGAGACAGTGTCTCCCTGTAGCTCCAGGCTGACCTTGAACTCACAGAGATCCACATGCCTCTGCCTCCCACAATGCGCAACACTATAAGACGGTTCTTAGCAGCCATGTGGGTGCTGGGAATCGAACCCAGGTCATCTGAAAGAGCAGTCGGTGCTCTTAATCACTGAGCCATCTCTCCAGCCCCAGTATATATTCTTCTTAAGCAAATATCTGCATAAATTTCAAAAGGCAAGTGTACCAATGCAGAAGCCCCCCCCCCCGTTTTTTTCCCAGTGTAAGAAATGGTGGGGGGGGCAATTCCTGAGGTTGAGCTAGGATGGGAAATCTTGACCAAATTCCAGATGACCCATAATTTAAACCTGTGTTATTCTGCAAGTCTCCGAATTTCCAAGGAACTTTACATTTATATTAAAACTGTCTTAATCAAGATAAGAAAAAAATCTTCTTGGTATTGTATAAGATTGCCATACATTTGATAACACGGAAAAGAATTGCAAGCAATTACAAAATGATGAGTCCAATTAGGAAAACTGAGTCTATTCCAAATTCAAATCAAAGGAGGCTCAGATAGTCCCAATGGGGTAATTTAACTGAAGAGTAACAGGATTTCCAGCAAAGACATACATTTGTCCTACTCTTTCTGCTTTTCTATAAGACAAGAAAAAAATGCTACAATGTAAAAAGCCTGCCCTTCAGAAAATTCCAAAACCAAATGTGTAATCCCGTTAATACACGTTCTTGTCTCCTGTTCCCAATGGGCCACCCTAGTCCAGGGTTTTTGGAAGGGGCAATCAGAATGAACCTGAGACACTAGAAAGGTCCCAAATGCAGAAAATAATACAGCACCTAATATGAATCATACTCAGTGTTTCCCTCAACGTTGCTGTTTCAAACCTCTACCTAGTTATGGAAGACTAGTTGCTGGGAACTTCCAAAGCAGATTCCTCTCTTCAAGAGCTCAGAATAGCCATCTAGTAAGAATTTCAAGGTTTTTAGACAGAAAGGTCACATCCAGTTTTGCTAACCCACCTTTCCAAGACTCAGTGTAGATGCTAGAACCTTCCATGAGCTTCAGTAGGTTCCATGCTGGAGCTGAAATCCACCCCCCCCCCGTCTCCCCGCCCCCACCTGCCATTCCCCTTGAAAAGCAGAACCACAACCCGCCCTCCCCCCTCCCATCCCCCCTCTCATCCTCCCCTGCAATCCCCTCCTCCCCACCCCCCAGCATTCCCCCAAGGGGACCTAACCTCTCATCCCCCCTTCCTTTGCCATCCCCGCGGAATGAACCACTCATGGCAGGTCCCACCTTCTTCCCCTGCCCAAAAGGCGCAGTCCTAAATACAAAAATCAAGGGAGAGCCCCCTACATCATCATCGTTCGCTCCCCACAATCGCCGCTAGTGATCTTAAAAAAAAAACAAAAAAACAAAAAAAAAAAAAACGAAAGGTGTCCTGCTCTCGCCCCACCCCCACCGCTCGCCATCGTGGGTGAGAAAAACCAAAGACCTCCCCCCTCCTTCACGTCCACCCCTGCCATCCCTGAAGAGTCCCCGTTGCATCCCGCCCTCCATTGGGGCAAAAGCCCAAGAGAAGAGGCCAAGGCACGCACCCTAGGGAACCTCCGAGTTCCCGCAGCTCAGGGCGTCCTCAGCCTGGGTGAGGCCGCCGAAGCCCGAGGCCTCAGGTATCCGAACCCTGCAGGTCCGTGAGGCCGGGACCAACCCGGAGTATTGGCCGCACAGCAGCTGGGCAGCCGCTCCCCCGGGGCGCGTACACAGACACAGACACACACACACACACACACACACACACGCACACACGCACACACGCACACACACTCACACCTCACACTCACACACGCAGGGAAGCACTCGCGTAGAGAAAGCGGGCTTACTGCCTGGGGATGCTCTGATGCGCAGCTGTCTAGACGACGGCGGCCGCTGCCCGCTCCCAGGCCAAAGCGCGGCGGCGCCGAATGCAGCTGCTGACTGAACCCCCTCGGCGTGGCGGTGGATGTAGGGCGCAGGAGGGGCGTGAGGGGAGGGGCACGCGCGGGGGAAGGAGGGAGAGAGGGAGGGAACGCGCGCGGGGGCAGGGGCGGGCGAGGCTGACACGGGAATGGGCGGGGCTGGGCGGGGCGCGCGCCCGCCCGAGCTCTGCTTGCACGCCGAGGCGGAGGTGCGGGGCAGAAGCGCGCGCGCGGGAGTCTGCCCGGCGAGTGCGGGGAGGGGGTGCTGCAGCGTGGGCTCCGCCTCAAGAGTGGAGAGGCTGCCTGCAGGGCGTGCGCGGGTGCGCGCAGGAGGTGGCCGCGCTCCGGCGGCTTCCCAAGCATCCAGGAGCATCCCCAGAGCGAGCGCTGGTTGGGCGGGCAGAGGTGGGGGGTGGGGGTGTTGGAGGGGGAGTTGCTCCCTCTCTTGCGCCTCTGGCCTTCCCGGGCTGCCGGAGAGTCACGAGTCACTGCAGGCCGCCGCGGCCAGGGCCGGAGAGCTGGGAGCAACAAAGAGAGGCGGCAAAGGTAGCCAAAGTGGCCTCTTATCTCCCCAGGGGCCTCGCTGACCTGCGTGCCTGTTACACGTCGCACCCCATTACTGTCCACGAGTGCAGAACTCGTGGTTCCTTGAGGCGGTGAGACCACCAGCGACCTCTCCTCTTAGTAACAAGCAGAAGAGAGCGGAAAAAGAGCCCCAGCCAGTAGCCCAGTGGCACCATCCAGAAGGCTTTACATCACTCCTAAAGCACCAGAGGCAGAGTGATCCATTCATTCACTCAACGTTCAGTTCACCAAACTGGCACCATGTGCCAAGCACTGTGCCAAGTGCTGTACAGTGCAGTTGTGTACATAGGTTCTGCTTTATCTTGGGAGCTTGTGATCTAGTTGCGGGAGACATAGTAAACAAGTGAGAAAATAATCACACTTGGTTAAACTATGCAGGATAAGAGGATGCAAATAATGCGGGTAATAAATAAGGGGGTGATTAAGTTAAGCCCTGAAAGATTTGAAATATGTACCGTATAAAGAACCAGGAAAAAGCTTTCGAGATGCGGGGAGAAGATGGAATGAGGCCAAGAAGGGATGGCGCCATTGGCGGGAACTAGAAGGATTTGATAGAAAAGGGTTGAAGAGGGAATTACAGTTGAAGTAGAGACACTTGTTTTGAAATATTTTCCTGTAAAGGGGGAAAGAAAAGGAACTGGAGAGGGACAATTCCCTCTTTTCTCTTGTGAATTTGAAAGGTGCTAGGTATACACTTTGGGGACAGTCAGTAGAGAATGTATGGTGACGCAAGAGAAGGTTGTTGTTAATGGAGTCCCAGGGGCCTGGTATGAAATGAGGGCTGGATTTAAGGAGAGAATTGGCCCTCTATGTGAAATCAAATGCTGGTGAGAGGTGGGGCGGTTGTGTGTTTAAATCAAACTATTTTTCCCCATGCTTCGCAAACTGGCTTGTGGCTTCCTCTACCAGAGAACCAATACCATAAGCATTTGCAAAGTTTCCATCTCTCCCTTGCTATCCAGAGCCTAGTCCTTCTCTATCCATTCTGAGCCTTCAAAAGAAATAAAGTTTGGTCTTTTTAGATTTGCTAAAGAAGCCACACTACATATTGCCTAGGAAAAGAAGCCAATCTGAACCAGGCCAACATGGGAAGGCCTTGAACAATCAGCTACACTGCAGGCAGGTCCCTTGGATATCAGCTCTGAATTCACACACACACACACACACACACACACACACACACACACACACACACAAATGGCCAAGAGGTACCTACAATGGAAGGCTATGGACAAAAGACTGGTTACTGCAGTTTTTAGGATCAAACGCTGTGCTCCAGCAGTCCCAAAAAGATAGACTCCACCACCTTTCCCCCAATGCATCAATTAAAGACATAAATAATAGTGAAAACCAGAGAAAGGAGAGTTACTATCAACGAATGAAGAGTCCATCCATCTTCAGGGTACTAACATGAGGATTAGATTTGAATAGAGGGCAAGAACTATGCATAACTAAGCAGTACTGAGCAAGACATGATTCCACCACACATCTGGGTCCCAGTCTGTCCTGCAGGGTCCTCTGATAAGTTGTCAGAACTGTGTGAAATTTCCTTCTGGGAGACAGCTTCCTCCTCTGGCTGGCACCAGGCTTTGACCTTTCCCTTCTCCCAGTACGAGATTACTGGGGAAATTGGTATTGTTTCAATAGACAAATACCCAAAGGGAGGGACGCAAGTGTCTTTCTTTAGAATATCTCTTCTCCTCCCAGGACAGATAGAGACCCTCTCTTGGGGAAACTTAGGTATTCAATCAATATTAACTGCCCCATCCCTTCCCTTTAATCCTTCCCTTTCCTCTTTCACCCATCTTACAACCTTCTTCCTTCCTTCCTTCCTTCCTTCCTTCCTTCCTTCCTACTTCTTTCTTTCCCACTTCTCTTTTTTCCTCCCTTCCTTCCTTCTGTGGACATTCACCATGCTCCCAGTATCTGTAAGTTACCCTGCCTCACCTCTCACATCACCCCAGCTAAATCTGTGCCCAAGGCCAACTCTGTCTTTTTGTTAAAAAAAATGTTTCTTTATATGCGTATGAGTATTTTTGCCTGCATGTATGTAAGTGCAGCATATGCATACAGTGCTGCACAGAGGCCAGACAACGGCATCTGAGCCCCTGGAACTGGGTTACAAGAGGTCTTAAGCCACTAACTGGGTGCTGGGAACCAAACCCCAGTCCTCTGCAAAGGCAGCAAGTGCTCAGGAAATATGCCTGAACTGAATTGGAAAATGATGTATGAAATGCACAAAGCATCAATAAAAAAAAAACAATACCTATATAAACAGCCTGTTGTATAGAATAAATCAGACTTGCACCCTCAAAAAAAAAAAAAAAACATCTGAATCACTGAACCATTTTCTTGAGGCCTCAAACAGGACATTTTTAAACCATTTATTGCAGTTGTTACTCTGTTTAAAATAAGACTGTATTTTTTTTCTTCCCTAAGTTTAGTCTGTATTTAGTGAAATTGATAGGTGGGTAGACATGTGGACAAAGGAATTATCATCTCTCAATTCTTCAACAGTACTAATTACACTCATTTTATGAAGACTTGATATCAGAACCTACTGAAACTCTTGTCTGATAATGCAGTAAAAAAGAATCTCCCCCTTTTTCATAGACGCTTTAATCAAAGACTCTTCTCCTTATTTATAATTGTATGTAAAGATTGTAAAGACAGCTTATCTCTTATAAAGTTGCTAGCTCTTTGTAAGTAGGTATCAATATGTCTTACACATCAGTATACTCCTATTGGCACTAACAACAAGGTTTTAATCATATTGAGCAACCAAATAATTTATTTCTTTTTTGGGGGTGGTCTTTTCGAGGCAGGGTCTCACTGTAGCCCCAGCTGTCCTGGAACTCGCTCTGTAGACCAGGCTGGCCTTGAACTCACAAAGATCCACCTGCCTCTGCCTCCCAAGTGCTAGGATTAAAGGTGTGCACCACCACGCCCAGCAACCAAATAATTTATTTCAAAACTGAATGAAATTACTCATCAATTAGATATATAGGTATTTAAGCAGCACTAATAGTTATGGTAGGTTACTTTAGCATAGACACATGTTTGGATATGTTAATCCATGAATTACAATTTTCCCCCCTGTTAAATATGACAGGGTCTTACTGTGGCTTATAACATCTCCTAACCTGTAGAGGATGTAAGCTTGTGGCATCAGCCATGGGTTATTTCTCCAAGGGGAGAGCCAATAGCCAATTAGATTTGGGATATACAGGCACATGGCTGCCTCTGCTGCACAGTATTTCCAGGCAGGTGAGGTGTAGCTGGTGCTGACGGTGGAGTCTTGCTTGACTCAGGGAGACCCATATTTGCTTTATTGGTTTAGTGGCCTTTGGTAACACTCTCTGGCATTCCAGAGGCCATCTGTACACTTGCATGTGTGGTCTCAATACATCCCTCCCATGTTAACGTCAGGTCTTCGGCAGCAGGGTCTTATTGCCTCTCCTCCTGTAGGTATCCCAACTTAGAGGCAAGGAGCCCTTACCTTTTGTGGGGCCTTGGATCCCCTGGCCAACATCCACCTGGTAGAACAATCCATTGCTGATGTCAGAGCTCCTGTATTAATATATTTTGCCTGAGTGCATAGCCCTAGGACTTTAGTATTATATTTGGTTCTGAACAGAGAGTAATCCCTTCCACAGTTCCCATGTCTAGTAGTCAATTAAAGAAAGCAGTTTTACCGGTTTTATAAGAGATTACCTCTACAATAGTTGTCTCCAATTTACAGTTGGGGAGCGACCTCATCATTGTCATATTTCTCCTTGTTCTATGGGTGGGAAGGCAAGGAAGTCTCTCATATCAGAACCTTTGTGGCACCTAGAAGGTAAGTTTCATTAGGACTCATTATAACTAGTTGTTACATGTAGGATCCACAGAGGGGTTCGATGTTTATGGCAATCTGAGGCTTTTCTTCCTTTGAATGTTCAGACGGGTCAGCCTTTCCGTTG
>VZQC01011341.1:2271029-2296875 GCA_009823505.1 Rhizomys pruinosus | reverse complement strand
GAATTGGAAAAAATGTATGAAATGCACAAAGCATCAATAAAAACTAATTTAAAAAAAAAAAAAAGAAATTACTCATCAAGACTAACATGCATAAACTTATGTCTCTTTCAGGTATAGTTGAAAGACCTTTGCAGACATGGGTTCAAGGATAAGCTTGGCCTCCTTTTGGTTGTGTGATCAAGGGTACATTATAAACTCATGTGTCTTCAAGCATTTTTGTTCACATGCTTCCTAAAATAAATTTGGCAGCCTGTACACCCTTCCCTATATATTGTAAATTTATATATATATATATATATGTTTACCACATTTTCAAACAGTTACAGAAGGAACATTTGATCTGTTGTAAATACGGATATTCCAAAGTAAAATGTTTATATCACAGTATTGAATTTATCCAAGAGACTCTAAATACACTAGATCATACCAACAGGTATTTAAATATAGATGATTAACTTCTTTAATATATTAACATTATTCTTTTTTCACTTTAAGCTCATATCTTCAGTTACTTCTGCCAAAGAAGTTTGTGATTTTGTAACATATTGTATGTATATAAGCCTGTTTTCTATCATTTTCTTTGTTTTTTTTTTTTTTTTAGAACAGTGTCTCTCTGTAGCCCTAGCTGGCCTACAACTTGCTATGTGAAGCAGGCTGGCCTCTAGAGATCCAGCTGCCTCTGCCTCCCAAGTGCTGGGATTAAAGGCATGCACCACCATGCCCTGCCTCAGTTTTATCATTTGACACACTTTAGGTGGGAGGTTGGTTTTGTGTTTTGGGGGGGGTTTTGAGAAAGGATCTCACTATGTAGTGTTGACTGCCCTGGAACTTGCTATATAGACCAAGCTAGCCTTGAATTCACAGAGATCTGTCCACCTCTGCCTCCTGAGTGGTGGGATTAAAGGCATATAACAACATATTCAGCTGATACACTTTGTTTTTGTAAATAGACAGGGTCTTATGTAGCCCGGGCTGGCCTCTAACTAACTCTCTGTGGAGCTGAGGATGACCTTTAACATCTCAGTCTTGTGCCTTCACCTCCCAAGTGCTAGGACTACAGCATGTGCTGCCATGCCTGCTTTAACATCTCAGTCTTCTGCCTTCACGTCCCAAGTGCTAGGACTACAGCATGTGCTGCCATGCCTGCTTTGTTGATCTATTTCCCTCCAAGAAAAAAATGCACATAAATTAAAATTAAAGTTTCTTTTACCATAAGATTCTGTATGTTTAAAACATTTTGTGCTTATGCTACTGGAGATTTTAGGGTCAAAGCCTGGGCTGTGCCAGTGCCAGCAAGATAGGCTCTGCCACCTATCTTCCAGTATGCTAGTTCAAGAAATAAGCCATAGTGAAAAACAGAAAAGGGAGCTTTATTCAACAGAGTCACATTGAAAAGAGGAGCAAATGAAGAGGCTAGTGACCCCTAGTTTGTCTTTGGGGTATTGATGTGAAGTTATGGTTTAAATAGAAGTCTAGAGATATGCATAACTAAGCACTCTTTTTTTTGGGGGGGGGTCTTTTTGAGACAGGGTCTCCCTGTAGCCCCAACTGTCCTGGAATTTGCTCTGTAGACCAGGCTGGCCTTGAACTCACAAAGATCCACCTGCCTCTGCCTCCCAAGTGCTAGGATTAAAGGCATGCACCACCACGCCTGGCTCATAACTAAGCACTCTTAATCAAAGTGTTGGCACTGACTCATCATTGCTTCGGCTCCATTCTATCTTGTAAGGTCTTGATAGCTAGAACTTTGTGAAATCTCTTTCTGGGAGGTGGTTTCCTTCTCTGCCTAGTATCAGGCTTCAGCCTTTCCCTTCTCCCAGCACAAGATTCCAGGGGAAAAATTCTTTGCGAAGTCCATTGTTTCAATTATCAACATAAGTGTATCTATTTTTTCAATAATCAACATAACATAACTATCTCTTTCTTTCTTTTCTTTTTTTTTTTTTTTTTTTTTTTGGTCTTTTGAGACAGGGTCTTCCTATAGCCCACGCTGGCCGGATTCACTCTGTCGACCAGGCTGAGCTTGACTCACAGAAATCCCTTGCCTCTGCTCCTCAAATGCAGATTGAAGGTGTGCGCCATCACACCTGCGCAAGTGTACCCTCTTAAACATATCTCTTCTCCTACTGGGATGGAGGGCTACAACTGGAGTGTCTTCAGTACCCATACTTTGTGAAATTTTAATATATTAAACTCACTTCCCCGAACAAGTAAAACTTCTGCCATCAAAAATCTTTTAAAGAGGATGAGAAAAGATGAAAACATGTATGCCAGATGTGCATGAGTCAATACTGGTGGGTGGCGGCCCGGGCCAAGGACGGGGCCTCCAGATGATTGGTGAATGTAGTGGAAATACACAACATGCGTCAATGAAAAATGGCTTACAAAAAAAAATTTTTAGGGTATGAGTGTGCTGTTGCATGTACGTTGTGCATCACATGCGTGCAATGCCCTGGGAGGTACAGGAGAAGGAGATCGGATCCCCTGCGGTGGAACTGGAGTGTTTTTAAAAACGGTTCTTAGCTCGCCTTGTGGGTGCTGGACGGAGCGAAACCCAGGTCCTCTTGCAAGAGCAGTCGACACTCTTAACCTCTGCAGCCATCTCTCCAGCCCCCTAAATTTTTTTAAAAATATATTTTTTTTTTTTTTTTTTTTTTTTTTTTTTTTTTTTTTTTTTTTTTGGTTTTTTTTTGCTGTTGTTCGTTTGTTTTCATCTTTTGTCTATGCAATGTACTTTGTCTGACATGAAAGTTTGTTGCCACCAGTAGTCGTGCATGCTGCCGGAAGTCAAAAGTGGGCATCAGATTTCCTGGAACTGCGAGTCAAAGACAGTTCTTAGCCGCCATGTGGGTGTGAGGATCCGAACCTGGGTCCTCGGCTTAATGAGCAGTCAGCACTCTTAACCACTAGGCCCATCTCTCCAGCCCCCCTCTTTGTTTTTTTGATAGCAGGCCGTCTCTTTTCTTTTTTTTTTTTTTTTCTTAATTTTTTTTTGTATTATTTATCTTTTTATGACGTTGTATGAATGTATTGTTTGCATGCAGGTCTGTGCACCGTGTCGTGCAATGCCGCGGAGGTCAGAAGAGGGTCTCAGATTCCCCTGGAACTGGAGTTCTCCTGGAATTGGAGTTACAGACGGTTCTCAGCCGCCATGTGGGTGCTGGGGATCGAACCCGGGTCCTCTGCAAGAGGGTCGGTGCTCCTAACCGCTAGGCCATCTCTCCAGCCCCGATACAGGGTCTCTTTATGGCCCGAGCTGGCCTTGAAGTCACAGAGATCCACTGCCTCTGCCTCCTGAGTGATAGGATCAAAGGTGTGTGCCACCACACCTGGCTTAAAGATGGTTCTTAGAGTCTGCCATGTGGGTTCTGGGAATTGAACCCGGGTCCTCTGCAAGAGCAGATGGGGCTCTTACAACCACTGAGCCATCTCTCCAGCCCCCAGATATACTTCTTAGCAACTAAAGAAGTATTTTTCAATGAGTTCATGTTTGTGTATAAATATTGCTTATTAGAATAATACAGGTATCAATTTTATTGTGATGTTTTTATTTACTTTTAATTGATTTTTGTGTATTTCATATAACCTGTCTTAATCATATTTAGATCCTCTCCTCTATCTGCACCCCCTTATCACCCCATCACCCAGTTTCATGTACTCTCTATATAAATATATATTGTATATTAATATTTATAAATGATGACTTACAGAGATTCAGGTTTGTGTCCCCAAATTCCCTTCAGTGTGAGTCCATCTACTGGAGCCTGGTTAACCAGCCAAGAGTTACACCCTTAAATGAGACCGACACTTCCCCCTCCCAACAGACATCCATGGCCGATTGTTCCCCAGATAGTGTTTTTTTTTTTTTACCCACTTCCCCATGGCTATGCTGGTATTTTGTCTGGTTTGAGGTTATGTGGGACTTGTGCATGTTCTCAACATTGCTGTGAGTTCACATGAGTAACTACTCTCTTTCCTTCTGGCTCTGACAATGATCCCTGAGCTTTGAGAGGCAGAAGTTTGATATAAGTGTCCTATTCAGTAATAAGCATATGGTGAACTATCATCAAAAAATAATTTCAGTGATGGGGGGGTGTCACAATTTCACTAGGTCGTTCGGCAACTTAGTTGAAGGCAAAGTATTTAAATCTGTCTGTGTTATAGAAGGTCCTGTTACAGGATAATTAGGTCCTGTTGCATAGTGTTCTGAATTCAGTTTCCCACCAAAAACCAACACCTTGATTTTGGCTTGCCTAGGAAGTTTCTGTCCCTTGGAAAATGCACCAAAGTCTGACTGACTGGAAAAGAAGATTGTCTTTCTTTTCAAATGGGAGGATGGATGTGGGGAGAGAGGCAGTGGAATAGGAGAATTCAGCTTCCTGAGCAGATGTTTTCAGACAGGTCAATTTGAAGAGGCACAGTGTCTCATTGTTCCAGCATCATGGATGTACCTGTGGAGTTCTGCTATGTACCTTAGTGTGATCTAATTAACCTTATCCCAGTTTCCACACCTGCAATTGAGGCCCAGTACTTACAACAGAAGGTTATTTGGTGGATGGAATTAAATGACATACACATGAAAAGTTCCGTAGAACGACAGCAGACACATGGGCATGCAGTAAATGTGAGATTCCTTCTCTACCTTTCTATTTTGGCATCCCTACTTTTACACAAGTGCAATTATCTTTATTTTCAAAGCCAATTTTTTATTGAAGGTTTGTGCATTTCATACAAAATTTATAATCAAATATAGACCCGTACCCCCCTCCCTGCCCCCACCCCACCAGAGCTCAGGCATTCTGACAAACATGTTTTTCATCTTTTTCTCAGTCTTTCTCAAAATTCTCAGTGCAGAAGTTTACTGTTTCAAGCAGAAGTTCACCATTTCAGTCAGTTCTTTCACCTAGTCTTGTCATTGTTGTCATTGTTGTTGTTGTTATTCCTTCCAATATGCCTCACTCCAAAATATGCACATATGCATGCCGCATATATCATAGGTTTTAGCATCTTCAGCTTATGATTTTTTTTTTCTTTATTAGGCTGAAAGATGTCATGTTGGAAGGCTCCTCCTTGGCAAGCCCAAACCACCATCATTTCTGCCCTTGTGCTCCACACTGGGGTTTTCCCTTTCCATGGTCACCAGATGAGGTCCAGTAAGCACTGTGTCCTGTCTTGATCCTCCTGCACTGGACTCCGTGATACAGCCTGGGTAGTCCAACAATGGCAGTCTATAGTCTGAAGAGGCTGAAACCCCAGTAGTAGCTCAGTCCACAAGCTGGATGTCTCAGCAGTCCCCATCTGGCCTTGAAGGTTTGGAGGATTCTTGGAGAGACATGAGTCTTCAGTCCATATTGAAAGGTTGAAAAGCTGTGTCTCATGTCTTTGAAGGTGGCTGCACTTGCCAGTAAGACAGGCAAAATAACTGTGCTCTTTTTTTTAATTTTATTTATTTTTTATATGTATGAATGTACTGTCTGCATGTAGGTTTGTGCACCCATGTTGTGCAATGCCGCAGAGGTCAGAAGAGGGTGTTGGATTCCCCTGGAACTGGAGTTAAAGATGGTTCTCAGCTGCCATGTGGGTGCTGGGGACCGAACCTGGGTCTTAACACAGCTCTTAACCGCTAGGCCATCTCTCCAGCCTTTTTTTTTTTTTTTCTTTTTGAGATCTCTAAGATCTCAAGTTTTATACCTGAAGTACAATTTCTCAGGCCTTACTATTTATTTATTTCTGGATATACTTTTCTTTTGGATGTTTAAGGCCACACAGTTAGCCCAGATTAACCAAGGTTTTTGTTTTCTCAAGGTCACTTGAGGATCTGGTCCTCAAGGGTCACTCAGGTTTGGGTGGGGGAGCCCCCAGCTCCTTTCGGCTTTTCATTTACCAGTTCCATCCACTCAAGGACAAAGTCAGGACTTGCTAGACCAGGCTTCCTTTTTTGAAGCATGAGCAGACTTTCTTATTATAGACTAGACACTGGCTGAAGTCCCATTAGTGGATCTCCAAGACCTCCCTGCACAGGAAGTCTGGTGACTCACATTTGCAGGACATTTCAAGAGATGCCCCCATGCATAGTCCCCTGGGACTTAGTTGACCTCTGAAGGCAAGGAACAAAGTTATCCCTTAAGACCCTTGGCCAAATTGGTTGCAATTATCTTTTGTTCTTATCCAATTGTTACAGTTTAAAAGCATGCTAAAAATGTTATGTGATTTGTCCAAGATGACACATGAAATTAATGAAAATATAATAAGAACATTTGTTAACTTTCAGATTTTTTTGTTCTTTTTGAGACAGGGTCTCCCTGTAGCCCCAGCTGGCCTGGAACTCGCTCTGTAGACCAGGCTGGCATTGAACTCACAGAGTTCTGCCTGCCTCTGCCTCCCAGTGAGTGCTGGGATTAAAGGCATGCACTACCACACCCAGCATCTTTCATATATTTTTTACAAAGAAAAGCACAAAGAATAATATAACAAGTGCTCATGGCTCCCACCAAGCAGAATGAATGACTCTTAGTTTGACTTTCAGTTCTTCTTTTAGGAAATTAATTAAATACTGCAGATAAATATTTGGTATTGGCCACTTCCTCCAGTACTACTCCCTTCTCTTGCTACTGTCCATCAGTGCCCTGAGCTGTTCTCTTTTGTTATGATGGTGTGCTATAATGTACATAACTGGTACTGTCAGAGATGGCACAGCAGGGGTGGAGACACAGTTCAATACTGCCACCCATAGCAGCCTGAGGAGTACATTTATCTTTTATAGACTTCCACTCAGGTAAACCTAGATTCTTGGTTTCAGTGCAGAAAGGAATTTTCAGGATGAACCAATATAAAGCAGAGTTGGAGTTTATTGAAAGATTTTTTGAGAATTTTATCCATGAGTATGCATTGCATTATTTCCATCCCTCCCAGTCTCCCACCAACTCCTCCCGTGCAACCCACTCCCTCTCAATTTCTTGTCCTCTTCTTTGATTATCATTGTTACATATACATACCTTTATGAATATGTATCTATACATACATATAGCACACTGAGTCCATTAAGTGATGTTCCTGTGTACCTGTGTTTAAGGCTGTCCATTTCAGGATTATATAACGTCTTAGGGAGATAGTCCCCAGAAAAAGCTGATTCTCCCTCCTTCAGAATCCATTGATTGCCTATAACTCTTCGTGTTGAGGTGGGATCCCATGATATTCCCCCCTGTCCACCTTGGCATGTCAACTGCTTTTGTCATTATTCAGATATCATTAGAATGCCATACTGTGGAGATTTCATTGGTGCAGGTTCCTTTGCATAATTAGAACATAGCAACTAAGAGCATGTGTCTTGTCTTTCTTACAGTCCCTCCCGTTGAAGAGGCCTTAAGTCCAATTAGACAGCTGTGGACTACCCCCACGATAAAAATGCCACTACTGCATCAATAGAGATAGTTTGGTGGGCTGGCCATTGTTATGGTTCATGGGCTGACTTTACAGCTGGATAGGATCATTGATTGCTTTTCTCCCTTGGCTGCTTGCATGGTGATCTTCTGATACTATGAGAGCTAGTGTTCAGGGAGGCCTCCTGGTCAGTTCCAGTTGAGAGATGTTTTTCACATAGATTTTAAGCATAAGTGTTAAGAGAAAGGAGCTCAGGAAGAAAGTAAAACATACCCAAGAATTTGGGTGTGGATTTCACAAATGAGAGTTGCAACTAAATGTCCTACATGTGACTGTATGTATGATTTGCAAGCTTTTGAAATTTTATTACTCAACGGGCTTCTAAAAGACCATGAAGGAGTGCTGCTTACTTGCTTGCTTCTCTGGCCTTTGCTAAGCCTGCTTTCTTATTCAAACCAGAGGCAACACCACATACATTACACTGGACACTCCCACAGATATGACCATCCAATGGAGGAAAGTCCTCAACTGGGGTTCCCTCTACTGTCAAGTTGACAACTGAAGCTATCTCATACAAGTATAAAAGAGGTTTCTTACAAGAATCTCAGAAACTTGAAAGTGTTCAACTAAGAAAGGAAAAAGGCCATTTATGGTTAGGCCTTAAATATGCTTCATTGCTACTTAAACTTTTATTTATTTCAACAATATTATTTGACACTAACAGCACGTATGAAGTTTGCTGGAATATTCTTCATCCTCAGCTGGCAATGGGCTTCAACCAGACTGCAGAGTGAGGGATTCCTCTCTTTTCCCACAGCACCATAATTTCCTGTCTTTCTAGCCTGCCTCAGTATCATTAGTTTATATCAATCTACAATTTCCTTTGTATCTGTTTGACTAAGCATTATGGCTTTATACTTTGTTCCTCTCCTTGTTTTTCTACTCCCAGTTATCTTGCAAGTTACATAGTTGTCCACACATATCCACAAGGGATTGGTCCCAGGAGGATCCTCAGATACCAAAATGGACAGATGCTCAAGTTCCTTTTATAAAGTGGCATAGTAGTTGCATACTTGCATTGGTACATCCTCCAAGATACTGTAAGTCATCTCTGGAAAACAGTTGTTATATTGTACCATGTAGTAAATAGTGACCAAAAAATCTCCAGACCTGTACAGTCCAGTTAGTTGAAGAATCTTCAGACATGGAACCAATGGACACAGAAGGATGGCTGTAAATTCTGTTTCTATCAATTAGTCCAAATGTAATCAAAACACCATCCTCCCAAACAAGGCAATTTCTCCCTCCTGACTCTGACTCCAGCATTTTTTATTTGTTTCTTTTTATTTTTTTTAATTTTTTAATTTATTTTTTATGTTTATGAATGTACTGTCTACATGTAGGTTTGTATGCCCATGTCATGCAATGCCGCGGAGGTCAGAAGAGGGCGTTGGATTCCCCTGGAACTGGAGTTAAAGATGGTTCTCAGCCGCCATGTGGGTGCTGGAGATTGAACCCGGGTCCTCTACAAGAGTAGTCGGCACTCTCAACTGCTAGGCCATCTCTCCAGCCCTATTTGTTTCTTTTTAACTTTGCTATTCACCAATCATAAATGTATATAGTTCATGGATTTTAGTACATTCACAAAGTGGTACACTGCTGTATAATTGCAGGACATTTTCCTTGCCCCCAAAGAAACGCTTTGACTACTCATTCTTCCAGTAATTCCCCAGTGTCCCCTCTTCCTAGACACTGGCTGTTCCCATGGGTTTACTTGTTCTTTATACATCATACAAATAAAAATCAAAACATATTTTCCTTCTTTCTTCATATTTATTGTTATTTTTATTTTTGAGACAGTCTTACTATGTAGCCCAGGTTAGCCTCAAACTGGAGAGTCTCATGCCTCAGCATCCCATGTACTGGGACTGTGTGCAGGTGTCACTATCCCCAACTAACTTCTAGTGTCTTCTAAGAGTATTTTTCATTTCAGTCTTAGATTTAGTTTTATTTTTACATACACTAAATTTATTAGTACTTCCAAAGTACAACATACAGAAGTATTCAAACAATGAATGAAAAACATAATTTAAAATTCACATTTTCCAGTAAGGTAATAGCCCTTATGGAATCACATGTAGATATTGTCCATTTAAGGACTTACTTTGCATTGAAAATGTGTTATATTTTGGAAAAGGATTCAAAGGACTTACACAAAGTATGCTATATGCATGAACTCATTAGTATGCTATATACATGAACTCATTAGTATGCTATATACATGAAGTCAGTATGCTATATACATGAACTCATTAGTATGCTATATACATGAACTCATTAGTATGCTATATACATGAACTCATTAGTATGTCTTTTTCTTATTAGTCTTTTTTGTTCCCCTTTCTAAAGGTTATATCATAACCCCCACGTGCATTTATTTACATATATACATGTATACATTATAACCTATGTTCCACATAAGGAGAACATGCAGTGTGTGTGTGTGTGTGTGTGTGTGTGTGTGTGTTTGTGTGCACATTTTCTGAGATTAGGTAACTTCACTTACTATTATACATTCTACATCCATCCATTATCCTGTGAATTTTGTGATTTCATTTTCCTCTAGACCAGCTCGTAGATTTATGATGCCCTTGATACCTTTTGAATGAATTTACATGCATGCTATGAGGAGGAGGCTCAGTTTCTTTCTTTTGTATATGGATTTCTAAATATTCATTCACTATTTGTTGAAATGGCTAGTATTTCCCCCATTGAATTGTTTTGGCACTCTTTTTAAGAGTTATTTATTTTTTTCTTTTACGCATGAATTTTTCATACATGTATCTGCACCATATATGTGCCTGGTGCTCTCAGAAGCCAAAAGGGAGTGTCAGATCCCCAAGAACTAGAGTTACAGATGGTTGTTAGCTGCCATGTGGGTGCTAGGAATTGAACCTGGGTCCTCTGCAAAAGCAACAAGTATTCTTAACCACTGAGCCATTTCTCTTGCCCCTCTTTTGGGGCAATGTTTAAGAGTTAATATGTAGATTCCACTTTTTTTGTCTTTTTCAGACAGGGTCTCCCTTTAGTTCCAGCTGCCCTGGAACTCACTGTGTAGACCAGGCTGGCCTTGAACTCACAGAGATCTGCCTGCCTCTGCCTTCCGAGTGCTCGGATTAAAGGTGTGCACCACCATGCCCGGCCTTAGATTCCACTTTAATACCATACATGGATTTATGTTTATCCTTATGTCAATAGCATACAGTTTTGTTTACCAGGTCATTATAGTAAACTTTGAAAAAGGGAAGTTCTGCAACTTTTTCTTTTCAAGGTTTCTCTAACTGTTCTGGGTCACATATTAATTTAATTTTTTTATTTTTGGTCTTTTTGAGACACGGTCTCCCTGTAGCCCCAGCTGTCCTAGAACTCACTCTGTAGCCCAGGCTGGACTTGAACTCACAAAGATCCACCTGCCTCTGCTTCCCAAATGCTAGGATTAAAGGTGTGTGCCACCACGCCCGGCTGTACACATATTAATTTAAGAATCAGTGTATTGGGCTGGAGAGATGTCTCAGCGGTTAAGAGCACCGACTGCTCTTGCAGAGGACCTGGGTTCGATTCTCAGCACCCACATGGCGGTAAGAACCGTCTTTCACTCCAGTTCCCGGTGAATCTGATCCCTCTTCTGACCTCCACAGCATTGCATGACACGGGTGCACCAACCTACATGCAGACAGTACACTCATACACATAAAAAATAATAAATAATTTTAAAAAGAATCAGTATATCAATTTCTGCAATAAAAACAGCTGGGATTTTGATAGTATTAAGGTTAGCTTAAAGGTTAGATAATAAGGCTAGAGCTAGGGCTAGGGCTAGGCTAGGGCTAGGGTTAGGATTAGGGTTAGGGTTAGGGTTAGGGTTAGGGTTAGGATTAAGGCTAGGGCTAGGGCTAGGACATACTGCTCTCTTCATAACCCCATCTTCTAATCCATGAACATGGCTTCTCATGAATTAGGTTATCTCTTCTTTAATACTTTTGAGCAATATGTTATAATATTTTGGTATAAATTTTGTACTGAGGTCAGATTTATTCCTAAGTATTTTATTCTTTTGATTCTATTATAAATGAAATCATTTTATTAAATTTATTATTGAATTGCTTGCACAATGTATAATTATGATTGATTTTTATATGTTGAACTTGTATCCTATAACCCATCAAGCTCTTTTATTATTTCTAGTATGGTTTTTATTGTGTACATATTCTGTAAGGTCTTCTCCACCCCAAATCATGTCATTTACAAGTAGAGGCAGTTTTTTTCTTTATTTCCAAGCTAGATGTTATTTATTCCTGTTTCTTACCCGATTACACTGATTAGAACTACCAGTACAATGTTGACTAGAAGTGATGAAGGTAAACACCGATGTCCTGTGCCTTACCTGAGAGTTTAAATTTCTTTTACGAAATGGAATGCTAGCTGTGGACACTTTTTTGTAGAGGAAATTGCTTTCCCTTACTAGTTGACTATGTTCATGATGAATGGATAATAACTTTTTTGTCAATTGTTTTTTTGGTTACTAGATTCAGGTGGTTTCATCAGATTTTCCCATTTTAAAGTTTCCTTTCCTTATAATTAATGAGCAGTCAGTGAACTGATGTTTTGGGACTATGTGGATGTACAGTTTATGAACAAGCTTTATCCTGACATTCAAGATATATTGGTGACCCTTGTCTGAATCATTACTACTATAAAATAATCCCTGCAATTACTTCTATACTTATTACTTGGGATTCCCCTATGAAGAATTTTCCTTTCTTTTCTCAACGTTTTTAAACTTATAAAAAACATTATGGGCTGGAGAGATAACCTAGCAGTTAAGAGCGCCAACAGCTCTTGAAGAGGACCCGGGTTCGATCTCTAGCTCCCACATGGCGCCTGAGAACTGTCTGTAACTCCAATTCCAGGAGAACTCCAGTTCCAGGAGAATCCAACACCCTCTTCTGACGTCCACAGCATTGCGTGACACGGGTGCACAGACCTACATGCAGACAGTACATTCATACACATAGAAAATAAATAAATAAATAAATAAATAAACAAATAAATAAATAAATAAATAAAAATTAAAAAATATTATACGGACTTACCATGTGTATAGCTGAAGGGTACATAACAAGAAACAATGCCACACAGGAGAAACCTTCCTTTGAGTTTTTGACCAGGGTAGTCCAAGAGACGCCCCCCCCCAATTACAAAGGCTATTGCCAAAGCCCTCTATTGCCTCCCAGAACTTGAAGGTAAGACTCTATTGCTGAAGACAGGACATACTTCGGACACAGGATTTGGAGCAATGGACCTGGAACTGATCTGGAAGCTACCTCCCCTGAAAGCTAGTTCTCATAGCTTTGAAGAGCACTATGCAAGTTGCTACCATGCACAGCTTAAATTTGGACAATTTGTCATCTAATTTAGTGAGGAAAAAATTTACAAAAAAATATTATATGGACTTATGGATTTTCTTTATTATTTTGAGAGCTTATTTATTATTTTTGCCCTATGTGTATGTGTGCATTACCTCTATGTATGTAAGTGCACCCAGGTCATGAAATGTCCACAGAAGACAGAAGAATGTATGAGATCTCATGGAACTATTAGCTCCCATGTGGGTGCAAGGATTCAAATCCAGGTCTTCTGCAAGAGAAGCCAGTCCTCTTAACAACTGACCCATCTCCCTAACCCCCAGGTTCTCTTTCTTACTATTTAATATGTTATAATATGTTGTTGTCCTCACTAAATTAGATGCGAAATCATCCAAATTTAAGCTGTACATGGTAGCACTTGCCGTAACCCAAGCACTCGGGAGACCAAGGCAGAAAAAAAAATCACAAATTTGAGGCCAGGTCAGGGTACATTTTGAGCTTCAGGCCTGCCTTGTATGCCTCAAAAGACCTTTCCCCCTTCTTTTGCCCCTTCCGAAAAAAAAGAAAAAAAAAAAAAAAGACTTGGCTAGTGGAGACCCCTTCTCACTGATTCAAGTAGGGTTATTTTTCATTAATCTTTTGATTTTTTAAAGCATTTTCTTCCTTTTTCACATTACAAAATATCCCAATCTAACTTTCTTCTTTCCTTGGATCCAGGTACTCCAGAGAAATCTAGCTCCATTTACAGTAAAGTAGCACAGTATGCATTGAGAAGTGCCATCTAGATCAGCCATCAAGATCAGATGTATTCCCAGCTGTAGAGTATCTGGTAACCTCCTTCAGGGTCTGCCTCAGCTTCAAAACATCTAAGTGCTTGCCCTTCTTGGGGATACCTATATCCAGTCACTGGGTGAGAAAGGGTATAGAGATAAGATTTGACGTGGGACTTTCTGTTGGAGTAAAACAATAGCTAGGTTGGCTGAAAGAAGATGCAATTCATTTCCTTTTCCTTGTTAGTTGTGCTTCCTTCCCCATCTTCATACACCTGTTGACCTCTAGTGAACATTTCTACTCCATCACATCATCTATTTCACAGAACTTGGAGGCATGTGGCATTTAGAATGCAATACTAGATGCTACTTGAGCTCACAGAAGGTGCTCGATGCTACTGGAATTTCATTGCTCTTGTGCCCTTTTAGCAGATGGATAGGCATTTTGAAATATTTTATCTATTAATTTTATTTTATATGCATGAATGTATTGCCTGAATTCATGTAAGTGCATTCATGTTGTGTAGTGCCCACAGAAGTCAGAAGAGAGTGTCAGATTTCCTGGAACTAGAGTTATGGACAGTCATTAGCTCCCATATGGGTGCTGGGAACCGAATCTGGGTCCTCTGCAAAAGCAGCCAGTGCTCTTATCCACTGAAAAACATCTCTGTCTCTAGCCCCTGGATATACGTTTTAAAGTCATGATTTCATAGTAATAACTATATTCTAATTCAATATCACATAGTTTTTTCACTCCTTCCCTCACATTATTTGTATTTTCCTTTTTCCACAGTGAGAATCCTGCTTCTCAATCTACTGATGCATTTCATTGAATCTACTCATTTGCAAGCCAATGATATATGATAGCTTCAGTATTGCTCCAGAAATACTGTTACCAATATAAGCCATAAATGTTCATGGTCACTATTCCATCTTATTTTTTAGAAGATAGAGATTTGGAGCTGGAGAGATGTCTCAGTGGTTAAAACACTTAGTGATCTTGCAGAAAACTCCAGTACAGTTCCCAGTACGCACACCAGGCAGAAGACTGCAGTACAGTTCCCAGTACGCACACCAGGAAGAAGACTGCAGTACAGTTCCCAGTACGCACACCAGGCAGAAGACTGCAGTACAGTTCCCAGTACCCACACCAGGCAGAAGACTGCAGAACAGTTCCCAGTACACACACCAGGCAGAAGACTCCAGTACAGTTCCCAGTACACACATCAGGCATCTCATAACTGCCTTGGAACTCCAGATCCAGGAGATCTGACACTCTGTTCTGTCTTCTGTGGGCACTAGGTACACACACAGTGCACATACACATGTAAGTAAACACAGATACAAAAATTAAAAGTATGTAAATGTTTTTAAGAGAGAGAGTGAGAGAGAGAGATATATCTTTAAACTGGGTTTAATTCTAGCCCTCATAATCAGGAGACTGAGTCCAGAGGATCATAATTTCAAGGCCAGCCTGGGCTACATAATGATGTCCAGCTTAAAAAATAAACAAATAATGAAAACATAAAGAGATTGGGTTTAGCTATGTTACTCAAAATGCTTGGCCTCAAGGACTCTCCATGTCTCACTTTGCCAAGTACCTTGGATTGTAGCTGTATACCATGATGATTGGCTTATTTTAGTCTCTATATATGATTGAATATGCACAGTAAGAGTACTGTATAAAAGTGATTAGAGTTTTATTCTGTTGCATAGTTGTATCATCAGTTTGATGTGCACATCCACTGGTTTATTTATGTAAGTTTTTTTTTTTTTTTTTTTTTTTTTTTTTTTTTTTTTTTTTTTTTGGAGATATGGTCTCCCTGTAGCCCCAGCTGGTCTGGAATTAGCCCTATAGACCAGGCTGGCCTTGAACTCACAGAGATCCACCTGCTTCTGCTTCCTGAGTGCTGGGATTAAAGGCATACACCACCACACACAGCCTATAAGATTTTTTCTTATATTGATTCAATTTTATTTTAAGATGTCAAATATTCATGTAATTATAAAACAAAACATATAAACATATACTCAGAATTTTCATTCCACTCCCATCCCTGTTTTATTTTTTTCCTGTAAAACTTATTTTACAGTTATTAGTAAATATATACATATGTATTTCCCCTTATTTACATAAATGATAGCATATTATATATAGTATTTTCAATCTTGGAAAAATAAGATTAAGTTGCAATCATTCTTTAAAACTTAGGGGAAAAAAAGGGGTTGGAGAGATGGCCTAGCAGTTAAGAGCACCAACTGCTCTTGCAGAGGACCCGGGTTCGATCCCCAGCACCCACATGGCTGCTGAGAACCGTCTTTAACTCCAGTTCCAGGGGAATCCGACACCCTCTTCTGACCTCCGTGGCATTGCGCAACATGGATGCACAAACCTACATGCAGACAGTATATTCATACACATACGAAAATAAATAAAATTAAAAAAAAATTTTAAATTTAGAAAAAGTGCTCAAAATTACTTTTTAGATCATTCTGTTATGTTAATTTCCTCAGACTCTGGATCTGAAGGCAGGCCACTTTTCATGCTGTCAGACATCCTTAGAAACTTTGTAGTTTTGTTGAGAATGAATTATCTTTTATTTATTTTTAATATTTTAAGTTATATGTGTGTATGTGAATGTGCACAGTGAGCGTTGGACTCTCTGGAGCTGAAGTTATATTATATAGGTGCTGGGGACAGAACTATGGTTCTCTGGAAGAGCAGCAAGTGCTCTTATCTGTTGAAGCATCTCTCCAACCCTAATTGTAGACTTTAAAATATATTTTATAAAACCTTGTAGATCACTGGACTAATGCTAGGAGAATTATGCATTTATTCACTTCCCATGAAACCATTTGTTTTATTTCTTCATCATTTTATTCTTTTTGTTGTCCTGGAAATGAAACCAAGAACCTCATTAATGATTGATAGGAAAGAGCTCTACTAACTGAGCTACACTCCCTACCCACAGCCGACAAATATTTATTGAGGCCATTATGTGCTGAGCACCGATCCAGGTTCTCAAGTTACTTAAAAAATATCAGCTAGAAAATTGGATCACCATTTGTAGAAGAACAAAATTAAACCCCTACCTCTCACCCTGTACAAAAATCAACTCCAAGTGGATCAAAGATCTCAACATGAAACCCCAAACCCTGAAGGTGATAGAAGAAAAAGTTGGCAATAACCTACAAGACATAGGCATAGGAAAAGACTTTCTAAATCAGACAGCAGGTGCACAGGAAATAAGGTCAACAGTTGACAAATGGGACCTCATCAAACTCAAAAGCTTCTGTACAGCAAAAGAAACAATCAAGGAAGTGAAGAGAAAACATACAGAGTGGGAGGAAATCTTCACCAGTGATACATCTGACAGAGCATTAACATCAAGAATATATAAACGGGCGGCTGGGCGTGGTGGTGCACGCCTTTAATCCTAGCACTAGGGAGGCAGAGGCAGGTGGATCTTTGTGAGTTCAAGGCCAGCCTAGTCTACATAATGAGTTCCAGGACAGCCGGAGCTACAGGGCGACCCTGTCTCAAAAAGACCAAAAAAAAAAAAAAAAAAAAAAAAAAAAAAAAAAAAAAAAAGAATATGATACCACTCAAAAACTAAAGAAGACAAATGACGTACTCAAAAGATGGAGCAAAAAGCTGAACAGAGACTTCACCAGTGAGGAAATAAAGATGGCTGAGAAACATTTTAAAAAGTATTCAACATCATTAAATATTAAGAAAATGCAAATTAAAACCTCTGTCAGATATCTTCTCACTCTGATATGACTAGCTATGCTCAAGAAAACAAAAGACACCAAATGCTGGAGAGGTTGTGGGGAAAGGGGAATATTCATCCACTATTGGTAGGAATGTAAACTTGTACAACCATTATGGAAAGCAGTGTGGAGAACTCTTAAAAGACTCAAAATGAGTCTACCAGCTGACCCAGTCATACCACTCCTGTGTATAGACCCACAAGACTCATCCTACCTCAAAGATATAAGCACATCCATGTTTATTGCAGCCCTCTTCACAAGAGGGAAGATCTGGAACCAACACAAATGCACCTCAAGAGACAAGTGAATGAAAAAATGTGGTACATATAAACAATGGAGTGCGATTCAGTGGTAAAGAAAGGTGAAATCATGAACTTTGCAGGTAAATGGATGGAGCTCTAAGCCACTATGCTAAGTGATATTCAGCAGTAAATAAAGATGAAATTATGAACTTTGCAAGTAAATGTATGGCGCTTTAAACCATTACGTTAAGTGAAGAAACAGAAAAACAAACGGTGAATGGTTTCCCTCATTTGTGGATAGTAACAGCAAATCCCCAGATGAAAGGCAAGCTGAACAACATTATTTTTATATTTCTGTTTATCCGAAAGCAACTATGTTGTTATAATGTAAATCTCTCAACAGGCTCTAGAATCCATCCACCACTTATTTTCAAACTCTGCAATTACTGTATATGGGTGGAAAGTATGTATCCATATTTGAGAGTGATACAAAATTAAAGGAGGAAAATGTGAATTCCTAAACATTAAAAAAAAAGACTGAGAGAAAGATGCAGGAGAGTTATGGCAGAATGCATGATCTGGAGTGGGGTGGGGGGAAGGGAAAGGGGAATATATCTGAATTGAACAGAAAAAATGATGTCTGAAATACACAAAACATCAATAAAAGCATGAAAAAATATCAGCTAGGTGTGGTGGAGCACATCTTTAATCCCAGCAATTGGGAAGCAGAGGCAGGTGGATCTCTGTGAGTTCAAGGCCAGCCTGGTCTACATAGAGAGTTCCAGACCAGCTGGTACTAAAGGGAGACCCTTTCTCAAAAAGGCAAAAATAATATTATTACACCTGGGCCAAGCATGATGACATGCACCTTTAATCCTAGTACTTGGGAGGCAGATCAAGGCCAGCCTGATCTACATAGTGAGTTACAGGTCAGCTAGGGCTGCATAGTGAGACCAAATCTCAAAAACCCATGTATATAATATATAGCATTTTATATGTAATACATAATGTATATTACACCTGATCAAGCTCAAGCTTCTTTCCCTTTGTACTCCATTTAAGACTGTAATTTGTGGCTGGAAAGATGGCTTAGCATCTACATAGTGGCTCACAACTGCTTATAACTCCAGTTCCAACACCCTCTTTTAGCCTCTGAATGCATCAGATACACATATGGTGCACACATATACATAACCACATCAAATAAAAAAATATCTTAGTGAAATAATACACAATTTGTTTTCACAGTATATGAAAACCTTTCAAATATATAAGGGTGGCAAGACTCTTGAAGAGATCTGCAGCTAGCCGACTTCCTCTCCCCTCCAGCTACATTCACCTGGTTGCACATTCTCAAAAAGAAAAAAAAAAGCACTTAAAGAAATAAAAGTTGCCCTGAATAGAAAGCTTTTTCATTTCTCTCATTTTTCCCTTCAATTTCAGTGATGATGACACTAAATGCTAAGGTACACCACATGAGATCACTTCCAGAAAAAATTTTAAAAAACCCTGCCACCTACTCAATATTCTGTATTACTCCCTAGGACTGACGTCTTGGTCTTTTTAATGGCAAGGTGCTTCTTTTTTAGAACTCACTTGTGATAAATTCTAGCTTCCGGCCAGACCTGTTATGCTGCTGCCCTCCTGCCATTTCTTCTCTGATGAATGTGTACTTAGGTGTTGGGTGACATCTTTCCCAATTATTGTGTTTCACATCTTTTTATTCTCCTCTGGAAATGCTAAAATTAGATGCAGTTTTAGTCTCTGGTTCAATATGGAGACAAAAGGCCTCTTCTGCTCTACGCCGTTTAACAGGATGATGTGCTGACTAATTCTGCGGTGGCTGTCTCCATTAGTTCGGTTGCTAAATATAGCAGTGGACATGGTGTCTGATAAAAGCTAGTTAATTAAACATTATTTTTCATCCATTAACATTTGTTCTTGACTGTTTAAGCACGCACACTATCCCTGTAGATAAAACCATTCAAAATAAGTACAAACACATAGAATGTTTTCCTCCCCCTGTTACTTCAGAACTGAAAGCCATTGACAAGTGTCAATATTTTTTTAACAAAATGAGATCACACACAGCACAGGATGATGTTACCTTATGGAATTATGGGAGCTGAGGGAGGCCAGAGAGATCCACTGAGGCAGAGCCAACACAGGATTTGAGGTGTGCGGCTCTGTTTGGCTTCGCTCCTGTGAATGTCCAGATTATCACATGCAGACTTCTGCCCTACATGTTGATGGTGCAAATATGCTCAGTTCCCCTCAATCTAGGGTGAAATTACACTTAAAAGTTGGTTGAATATCAACAGACTTTGAATTCTGAAGCTTTAGAGAATTTGTTTGTTTGTTGATTAATGGGTTTGGCACAAATGAACATAAATGGATGAAAACCAATTCTTGTTTGCCAGGCTGGAAAGATTTAGGAGTATGAATAATTTTTGGTCAAGCTTTGGCCTATATCTGGGTATTGCTCAAGAGGTGCTTCTCAATGAAGCTTGTTAAGAAAACAGACATGATGCTACAGGGAGACCCTGTCTCGAAAAACACCAAAAAAAAAAAAAAAAAAAGAAAACAGACATGATGTAGAGAGCAACTGAAATGGCCATCAATTGAAAGAGGTTTTTTTCCCCCATTTGTCACCTCCCTACATGTTCTGCTCATGCTGGATGTGGTGGTGCATGCCTTTAATCCCAGTACTTGCAAGGCAGATGCAGGCAGATCTCTGTGAGATCAAGTCCAGCTTGGTCTACATAGCAAGTTCCAGGCCAGCTGGGGCAACAGAGATACCCTTTCTCCAAAAAATATATTTAGCTCATAGAGCACACTGGTATTTGCTGTGACTGTAATAAAAATGTAAATCACCTTAATCCTGTCTTTTTGAAAGGAGACAGGAATTAAAAAGCAAACAATAGCTCTTCTTTGTGGTGTCCCTGAGATTCTTTGAACTGCTGTAGGGATGTGATCTCATTTTCTCCTTACAGTGACTTCATGAAGGACATTGTCTGCTAGTCTGCTACCCTGTTTTATAAGTCTAGAAAAATGAAGACATGAGGGTTTAAGCTTTGTCAAAGAACACACAGTTATTAAAATGAGGCACTGCTATTTAGAGCCACTATACTCCAATGGACGGACTTTATACACGTATTCCTGTCCATTGCATGGAAGTTCTTTTTAGAGCTGTAGATTCTGTTTTACCATAAGTTTGCACAATCATTTGGGAGCACATGATTAGAGATGTGGCTCACACTGACTGCTTTGACCTCTCTTGGGAGCTTTCTTCATTCACAGCTGAACAATTTCAAAGGCTTGAGCAGATTCTGAAAACCCCCACACAGTGTCCACGTGCTTGCTCACTGCCTCCCACCTGACACCCACAGTCCTTAGAGAGTCAGACAAAAGTCTTGCTGGCACGTCACTGATTCCCTGATCCTCCTCTTTCTAGCTTGTCTACTTCAGAGAAGAGACACTAATGACATTGGCGTCTACTTTCTTTCTCACTTGAGATAACTGAATTGCAGGTTTGCTTTCTTCTCCATCCAGGTGTTATAAGCCCTCACAAGCCTGTATACACTAAAGAACTTCAGGCATGTGCTTCCTCCCGCCCTTTCTTTACTATACAAATACTTTCTTTTGGTATTGGGGCCTTCGTAAGTAAGCCCTGCAATTCTAGGTCCTCCTACTAACAGCCTTTTTCTAGAGGATTGTACAGGGCCTCTGAATTTCAAGAGTTCACGTCCACTCACTACTATACTACATGCATAGTCCTGAGTGTTGTGGAAGACTCAAGAAATATAAGGTAAGACTTATGTAATGGAATCCTCCTCCAGTAGTTTTGCAAAGGAGAATAAAACCATAGGCCTATGGGCCATGTATGCCTGGCGGCTTGCCTCTTTCTCCCATTTCAACTCCTTCCAGTCTCCCCCTCTCCCTTGCCCCACCACACAAGACTGCTCCTTCATTTAACACAAACTTGTTTCCACTTCCGGGCTTTTGCGTTTGTTTTTCTGGGTACCTAGATCAATCTTCTCCACACTCTCATGTGGCTTGTTTGCTGTCATTGCCCTATCCAAATAACAACGCCCCCCCCCCCAACCTGGCTCACACAGTAACCCATATTTACATCTTAAAGCTGCCTCTGACTGTCAGAACTCATCTGTCTCCATCTCACCTCTCCTGCTAGCTTGTCACTGTGCAAGGGATTTTTGTCTCTTTCGCATGCTTTATTATCCCAACTGCCCAGAATAGCACCGGGTATCTAATAAGTGCTCTAAGTGATCAAATATCTATTTCTTTTGTTGTTGCTGTCACAGTGCTCGGATGTGACCCAAATCTCCTGCTTGCTAGACACATGTCCTACCCCTGAACCACAGCCGTAGTCTTATCAAATACATATTTATTGACTAGGTGGAGCACTAAGTACTAGCACATTTGTTACCTGGGTGTACAGGCAAATCATGGGAAAAAAGAAGAGGAGATAAGTGAAAGAAAGAAAATTTTCAAGAAGCAGAATCTAAGCTGAGAAGTCCAGGTTAAGGTAATAATGAGCTATTGTGTACAGATGTGAAAAAATATGATAACTTATTGGTCCTTTAGCTCCTCTGTCAATGAATTACATTAAAAAGCTAAATACATCAATAAAGATGCTACGCAAGCCAGAAAATCCTTTGAAAATGTAGAATAATTAGCCAGAACTTCCTTAACGCTATCTGTTGTATAAATAACATTCTTGGCACTAGAGTTCAAGCAAGTATTGAAAAATTGATAACTAATTAGCTACTGGCTAACTTTGAGCTGCAATGACTTCACCAAACCTCAGTCTCAAAAACCTCAGGAGGGGATTAATGAATTAGCTCAGGGGTCACAGTCTCAAAGGCCTCCTGGGGCCATCATTTCAAGCTACTGAAGAGAATGGAACAGAAACCCTGCAAACTGCAGCCTGGGCCCCGGGATGTTACATTCTGAAATAAAGGGCTGAGAAGACAAACTTTCCTCACTTCTTCAAGAAAAGTCAGAAATCCCAAGTTTTATGCTAAGCTGCCTGATTTTTTAATGTTGGCAACAAATTTAGCTATTTTTAAAAGACAACAGGGGCCAAATAAAACATGTCTGCACGCTGAACTTGGCTTGCAGAACCCTGCCCTGCCTTTCTAAGGTTCCTTCCAACTTCTCAAATGCCTCCAGACTGCCAATTTTCTTTTCTTAAGTTGACACAAAACGTGTGTAAACATGTCTAAACCCCTGATTAGCATAGAAACTTAAAGATCAAAAGGAAATATTGTTTCAACCAAACCAAACTCATATTCATGATGTGCTGAATATTGGCCAATATACTAGAAGTTTTGATGAAGTGGCTTATTTTTTAAGCATAAAATAAGGGGAGCTGGAATTTAACAGAGGAGTATGCTGGCTGTGGTGTCATAGGCCAAGCTTAGAAAAAAGGGGGAATTACTTCTCTACAGCAGTTGATGTGAATCCATGTTTTGGTACTAAAACTCAAATTCACCCAGAACGGTAACAACAGATTCCTGATCTTGACCCTTAAGAAAATTTTCATTTCATTGAATCCAGTTTTTCAGTTCATTAAAAGAAAGGGAGAGGTTAATACCAGCACCCAGGAATTTTCCATGTCCATTTAAGAAAGAACTGTAATTGTAAAAATGCCCCCTCACCCAAGAAGCAAATTAAATACTTTAAGTATTAGCAGACAGGTTTGGGGGACAACCAAAGTAAGCAGGTTTTACATTAACTTTACTCTGATAGGTTGGGGCTAGTTTGGAATTTTATGATAATGTTAAATCCATTAGTGAAGTCAATTGTTTCCACATTACCAAAACATAGTAATGGGATAATTTTTAAAGCTTTATTACCATGTAGGCCATTGTAAAACATTGGAATCCCTGAAAACAACAACATAAAAATAGAAACACTTTAATTTTAAACTTAGAAGTTGATCACAGTGACTTTTAAAATTGTTATTCAAAATATTACAATAATAATACAAAAGTAAAATGAACTATTCCCACACACACACTTACAATAACATAACAATAATCAAATCAGTATCTTTTTGGTTTATTCTGAGGAATAAATTTAACGGGAAGGATATAAAGCTTACACTCTAAAAAATGCAAAATACTATAAAGAAATTAAATATATATTTTGCTCTTTTTCAGACAGGGTTTCCCTGTAGCTCGAGTTGGCCTGGAACTCACTATGTAGACCAGGCTAGCCTGGAACTCACAGAGATTCCCCCTCCCTCTGCATCCCAAGTGCTGCGATTAAAGGTGTATGCCACCAAGCCCAGATGAAATAAAAGATCCAAGTAAATGTAAAGATATCTGTGTTCAAAGAGCAAAATACTTAGCCAGGCATGGTGGCGAAAGACGTAAAGACATCTGTGTTCAAAGAGCAAAATACTTAATTTTCTTAAGATGGGAATACTTTCCAAATTGTCTTACAATTCAATCCAATCTCTAGAAAAATTTCAAGAATCTTCTTTTGCACAAATGTAGAGCCAATCCCCAAACTTATACCCATTTGCAACTGCTACATGAATCTAGTTGCATGAGGTACCAAGAGTAGCTAAATTCATAAAGAAAGAAAGCATGACAGTGACTGCCAGGAGATTGAAGAGAGATTTATTTACTGAGTACAATTCAGTCTTAAAGGCAAAATGATATCCTGGAGCTGGGGACTGATGGCTGCATAGTGATGTGAATGTAATTAATGCCACTAAATCATGCACTTAAAATGGTTAAAATAGTAACATTTGGGGAATAGATATTTTATTCTAATTTGAAATTTAAAAATGTTTTTAATTGTTTGAGATTGAATACTATGTATTTTGATTAATTCACCACAGCTCCTCCCTTTACTCCTTCCCGATCCACTCCACCTTCTTGCCTCCCAACTTCATGCCCTCATTTTTCATTTGTTTGATTTATGAGCTCATCAACTCTAATTTGTGTTGTCCATATACTTATGGGTGTAAGGTTATCGACTGGAGTGTAGACTTACCAGGAGCCATGCCCTTAAAGAAAACTGACTCTCCTTCCCTGGGAAACCATCAACCCTCCATAGCTCTTCAGTTTGGGGTGAGGTCTCCTGAACCCCTTCTCACTCCATGATAGGAAGTTCACTGGCTTGATCTTCTCCAGGTTTTGTGCAGGCAACCACATCTGCCGTGACTTCATAAGTCATGTCAAGAAGACGCTGTTTTCCTCCAGTCCATCCTGACTTCAGGTTGTTGCAGTCTTTCTGCCCCCTATTCCTTGATGTTCCCCAAGCCTTGGGGAGGATGTGATAGGCAAGTCCCATTTGTGGCTGTGCCCTCCGTACTTATTCTCTGCATTTTGATCAGTTATGAGTTTCTACATTAACCATCACCCGCAGCACAAATACATTTATCTGATGAGTTCTGAGAGCTGCCCTAATACTGGTTCAGTACTCTAGAAATATTTTTTGATTGGCATAGGAACTGAATAGATAATTCTCCAAAGGAAACATACAAATGGCCAGAAATCACATGAGAAGATGTTCAACACTGTTAGCCACTGAAGAAATGTGTGATAAAACCATGAGATATGGTTCCATACCTACTAAGTAAAACAAAAAGCATATAATAACACTTGTCAGGGCTATGTAGATACTGGAACTTCTGTGTTTGTATTGATGGAATTCCAAGCCATTATAGCTGCTGCAAAAAACAATTTGATAGGTCCTTAAAAGCTGACCATGGCAGTCAGCGGGTTTGGGTCGGTGCCTCTGCACCGGACCAGACGGTTGGCAGGTTTGGGTCGGTGCCTCTGCACCTTTGTGTGGGCTGGCCGGAAGTCACTCAGGCAGGTACCGGGGAGCGGGCTAGGTCAGCGGGTTTGGTTCTGAGCGGGCTAGGTCAGCGGGTTTGGTTCTGTGCCTCCGCTCGGGACCAGACGGTTGGCGGGTTTGGGTCGGTGCCTCTGCACCTTTGTGCGGTCTGGCCGGAAGTCACTCAGGCAGGTACTGGGGCACAGGCTAGGTCAGCCGGTTTGGGTCGGTGCCTTCGCACCGGACCAGACGGTCGGCGGGTTTGGGTCAGTGCCTCTGCACCTTTGTGCGGGCTGGCCAGAAGTCACTCAGGCAGGTACCTGGGCATGGGCTAGGTCAGGCATTTAACCTCCCCCACCACCGCCGGAAATCGGTGAGAATCCAAGTGGACTTTTTTTTTTTTTTGGTGAACCTTCAGAACAAGAAGAGAAGAGTG
>VZQC01011341.1:2241100-2270986 GCA_009823505.1 Rhizomys pruinosus | reverse complement strand
AAAAAAAAAAAAAAAAAAAAGCTGACCATGGGCCAGCTGTGGTAGTTCATGCTTGTAATCTCTTCTATATAAGAGAAATCATATCTCAAAAACAAGGCTGTCTGTGGAGTTTCCATATGGAGCATCAGTTGTTCGACTTCTAGCTACATATTCACAAAAGAAATGAAAAACAGGCCCAATAAAGTAATGTTCGGTGCAACACTATTCATAGGACAAGAGTAGGGAAAAGGTGTTCTACATGTGTGAGGAGCCATGGTTGAAAGGGGTAGCAATATAAGGGAGAAACACCTATTGTGATTAGGAAATACCAGTTACTTCAGTTGGCTTATGGGTAAGAACTGGAGTATAGAGATGTTTTAAGGGAACACAGGTAGGTTAGGTCATACGCTGGAAGGCAGTGAAAGCCCTGCTAAACACTGTGAATGTGCTTCGTAGGCAAAAGAAAAACATGAAGGATTTTTAAGTAAAGAAAAAGAAGTATACTATTCAAAAAGAATAGCATACAGATGGAGACTATTACAGAGCTCCATAACTGGTCAAACACAGAGAATAAGTGTCTTGTGAAACACTTAACTCTAAGTGACACATCTTCAGTACAATCTCTATACATAGGATGAATGCATCTTTCAACTCTCACCAGAGATGTTTCCTTATGCAGCAGATGATGATTAACACAGAAACCCACAATTGGCCAATGTCCAGAGAACAAGAGGCCCCAGAGTGCTTATCCTTGAATAGGACACCTGTTTCAACCCTTCGCCTCTCAAGGCTCAGGGATCGTTTTCGAAGAAGAGGCTGAAAGATTGGAAGAGCCAGAGGAAGTGGTCAGATATTCATAGGAACTCACAGCAATGGTGACAGCATGTACAAGTCCCATGCAATCTCAAACCAAACAAAATCCCAACATAGATATGGGGAAGTGGGTAAGAAATTCCAGCCTAGCCTAAGGAAGTTTTGGCAACTGATGGCTGCTGGGAGATGAAAGACATTGTCTCACAGGGATGGGACTTTTGGTGGGCCCAGAGTATAGACCCACACTGAAGGGGCACTGGGGAGAGGAGTGTACAGGGAACCAAATACCATCAAATTATATTGTATGACAATCACAAACATTCAGTTTAAAAAAGAAGTACAGCAGGCTACTCTAGGGTCAGAGAAGCCTGTGGAGGCTTTGGAGCAGGAGAGTTACAGGATCTGTACTGTGCTTTAAATGATATCTTAACGCTTGCTCCCTTCACCCACCGGCTACCTCCAACCCCATTGCTTGCTTCAAATCACACAGTGCCTACTACACTTCTCAAGCAAGATAGTTGAGCAAACAGAGACTAGAGGCTAATGGCTTCAAGACACCAGGCGCAAAAGAGGCATAAATACCAGCACATCAGGGATTAAGAGAAAAATCTAGAAATCTTCCAGAAAGCCAGACACATAGGATCCCTTGAGGAAGAATAGAAGCAGCCCGAGGCTTCTCAACAGCAACACTAAATGCTGTAAATTAGTGAGCAATGCCTTAAAAATGCGAGGGAGTGCCTTTGAGATGGCTCATCAGGTAAAGTGCATGCCTTACATAACTGAAGGCCTGAGTTCAGTCCCTGGGACCCAGTGGAAAGAGAAAACTGAGTCCACAGTGTTGTCCTCTGCCTGCCACATGTACACTGTGACACAGAAAAGTAAATAAATAGATAAATAAATAAATAAGAAAAAAACTTGACAGGACTGACTTATTGGAGTGGCAAGATGGGTGGCTCAGGGCTTGTTGCCAAGCTTGATGACCTAAGTTCAATCCCCCAAACCCCCAAAGTAGAAGAAGAGAACCAACTTCTGCAAGTTGTTCTCTGAGTACTACATGTGGACTGTGACATGTGTGCACACATGCACACACAAACACAAATTAAATGAAATGTAATAATTTTTCATGTAACTAAGAGCTGGCAAACTGGATTACCTTATAAAACGTGTGTCATGTAAGCCTGATGATATGGGTTCAACCTCCAGAACCCACTTAAAGGTGAAAAGAGAGAGACTCAACAATTGTCCTCTGACCTCCAAAGGTGCTGTGTAGCATATGTGCACCCCCAACACATATTACATCATATACACACAATAAATAATAACATAAAATGTAAAAATATGAGGAAAAACAATATTCATAATATTCAACAAAGAATTATATTTCTAGCCACAAGATTAAACAAATATTAGGTGTGCTGGGCGTGGTGGTGCACACCTTTAATCCTAGCACTTGGGAGGCAGAGGCAGGTGTATCTTTGTGAGTTCAAGGCCAGCCTGGTCTACAGAGTGAGTTCCAGGACAGCTGAGACTACAGGGAGACCCTGTCTCAAAAAAGACCAAAAAAAAAAAAATATGAGGTGAAACATCATTTTAGAAATGCAAGGACTCGATGAATTTCTCTCTTGTACATCTTTTTAAATTATTTATTATTGAACCAACCTATGTATGTGAAGCATAGACACAAAGAGAAAAATCGTTTCCCCAGTAAGACATGCCTGACTTTCCAAACTGGAGAGATAGTTTCTGCTTAATATGCTAAGAGGCTAGGGGCCTTGCTACTGAGGAAATCTGTATGTCATCTCATGCACAATTCCTAATAGCCATTACAAGTTTCATCCAAATCCACTGGAGGATGGGATGATTTGGGTTTTGTTTCTTGGCTAGAAATTGCTTCACCCTCAAAGTTTTGTGGGGAAATGTGTCAAGGAGTGGCAAGCATGACAAATAACAATGAACAAAGGGGAACTGGCTCATTTCTTAGAGACTGTTAGAAGATATGTGTAGTAAACTGAAGAGGAAAACAAGTAGAGAATATATGGAACTCAAGAAACTGAATCCAACCTGAGTGCTATGGTTCAGAGACCATGTGGCAGACACCAAGAAGGCTTGAAGACCAAGCAGGCAAGATTGGCCAAAAAGCGCCCTCAGAAGGCCAGAGAAAAAGAGGAGGAATTGAGAGAATACCTAATATTGTAGACAATTGGAAAGAATTTAAGATACATGGATAAGAGGTAAGGGGAAAGGAAACGAAGGATGAATAGTGACTGCAGGAAAATATATGATAGGGCATAAAACATAATCATAGTATATTGCTTTACCCCACAAAGATGACGGTAGCATAATTGTAATACTGCAACTGCTTGTTATTATTTCAAAATATATTTAAAATACAACACAACTTTCATCCCAGCAGTTAAGAGGAAGAGGAAGATGGATCTCAGTGAATTCAAGGTCAGCCTGATCTACATAGTGAGTTCCAGCCCAGTCCAGATTATATGGTGTGACCTGTTTCAAACAACAACAAAATAATAGTAATAATAGTAATAATAATAATAATAATAATAATACAAGTAACTGGTGTAAGATGGATAGATTTTCATCTCACTAGTGCTCTTCTGGCAAAACAAGAAACCAATAGATGATATATGAAATTGATGAGTGTAGAAATACCACGAAAATCACACTGTGAAGGAATGAGGACTACTCAAAGAACCAACTAAAAGTATTTCAGTGGTTGTTTTCTTGAAGGAAAGCTAGAGTGTGGTAAGGACGGGCAGGGGGATTGTAAGTTTTCATTATATGAATTTTAATTCTGAATTGTTTGTGTTTATACTACTATATACAATGAACACATAGTTTTATTTATGTGATCATTAAAAATCAACTGTGGGCATACGGAGAACAGTGAATATGGCGAACTGGAGAGGGCAGAAATTCAATTAGAAGGATAATGTCCTAGTCCCTACCAGAGCTAATGAGGATCTTAGCGAGTCTAATTTGGCAGACAAATATTCAGTCAGACTTATTAAACTCGTTCTCCACTTTTAACTCGTATTCATGAAGATCTCCCTCCATTAAGAATCTCATTAGAATGTAATCTCTTTCAGAGCAGGGATTTGTCTGTTTTGTTCACTGTTACGTCCCCAGCATCAAGCTCACTGTCTGTCTATAGAAGCTTAATATCTGTCAAGTGAATGATGAATCTATCCTGACACATGTCTGCAAGGCCAAATTGCATTCTTTCTCATTCCTAAGATGATGCATCTTTATAAAATGACTGCTTTCTTAGCTGACAGAAAATATAGTCACACACCGTTATTCTTATGGAAAGCAGGCATTTCTTGCTTCCAAATCACAAATACAATCTGTAACATTGATGCTCATATTCCCAGGTAAATGGTTAGGGGGGGAAATGGATAGAACTCAGTTTACTTTGACCTAAGAATTCAGTCTAAGATTACTTTCGATTTATCCTCAGCAAATAGATCCGAATCAAATAATTGTTGAAAATCCAGGATCTGAATATTTTCATACAGGGTAATTTAATAGAATTTTGTGCAGAATTACCAGTCTACATTGGAATTTGAGAAAGTAATAATTCAAGAGGCAAAAGGCCTGAGAAGTGAAATATGATTAAATTCTGCAACTGTCTAGATAAAAACAAAAACTTGTTCACATCCTATCTGAAAACCACTGACCATATAAGTCAATCTGCCCACCCACTTCCTGATTCCTTTTGAAACTCTGCAGATTGATCTCTTTTTTTCTTTTTCCTTTTGTCTTTTTGAGATGGAGTCTCCCTGCAGCCCCAGCTGGCCTGGAATTCTCTATGTGGAACAGGCTGACCTTGGACTCACAGAGATCCACATTCCTCTGCCTCCCGAGCACTGGGATTAAAGGCTTGTGCCCCTACGCTTGGCAAGAATTTTATGCACAAGTCCAAGTATTGAACAACATGAGCCAAGCTAGGTTTTGGTTTTTGTGTTGTTTTGTAATGCTGAGGATGGAACCCAGGGCCTTGCACACACTAGGCAAATGCTCTATGACTTACCTATATCCCCACACCCAGACTAAGTTTTAAAATTAACGTATAGTTTACTTTCAGACTTTGTAAATTCAGTATATGTATGGAGTGTAAAAAAAAAAAAAAGCTAGGGTAGAATAATGAATATCAGAGGCTGGGATAGAAGGGATCTGTGTGTGAGCCAGGTGTGGTGGTGCACACCTTTAATCCTAGCACTTGAGAGGCAGAGGCAGGCAGATCTTTGCGAGTTCAAGGCCAGCCTGGTCTACAGAGCGAGTTCCAGGACAGCTGGGGCTCAGGAATAACCCGGTCTCGAAAAGACAAAAAAAAAAAAAAAAAGAAAGAAGAAAGAAAGAAAAATGGCTATTATTATTGTTTTTATATTAAAATTTTTTGGTTGTGGCTGGTGTGCACAACTGCTTGCAAATGTTTTACATAAGATGTCTTGTGCTAAAAAAATGGAGCTATTACTGAGATTTGAACTAACTGGGAATAAAAATGCTAGTTGTTTTATTTATAGTTTGTATTTGGGTTGTCTCTATATTTTTCTGAAATATACAACATCACAGTTGTAACACTTTCTTTTATTAGAACATTTAAAGGAATTAAGCTTAATTTTTTACTTCCAAAATAAGTAGAATTTTAGCCCAGTCATATAGCGTTAAAGAGCAAAGTGTTTATTGGGTAAAATTTATTAGCAGGTACTCACTCTGCCCAAGCTTTATACTCCACCAGTTAAGGAATTTTTAAGTGTCTTAGTGAATTGTTTAGATTAGTTAAATTTGGGTGTAAGTTTTGGTGAAAATGGTAATACATTGAACCGACCTTGGAATATAAATTTAATGTTTTTTATTTTATAATTTGTATGGGTTAAGGGATACAATGGCCTATATATTTTTTTTCTGAATACCCAACATCACATTATAACACTTTGTTTTTAGTTGTAGGACAATTTTAAAGGACTAAGCTTAAATCTCCTTCCCAAATAAGTAGCATACAGTCAATGAGAAACAGTTTGGGTAAATTTAATGAAAGCTTATGCCTTGGCTCCTGTTTATGGGTATGTGTAATACAACTTAGCCATCTATAGGTCAAAACATAAAAACCTAAAAAAAAAAAAAAAAAAAAAAAAAGAAAGAGGGAGTAGGAAGTGGGGCACTATCCTCTCTGGGATACAAATGGAAAACTGGTTTCAATCCTATTGATAAATTTTCAATTTTTCTGATCTTGAAACTAACAATGGGAGGAGATTTTATGTTCCACAGGTAAAAATCACCAATCTAAATGCCTGAAAAACATACAACTTATGGCTGTGCAGGAATGAACTGGGGAATGCCAGCAGAGAGGTTGACCTATCGAACATTAAGGAATGATGAACCTCAGACTGTCCTGAGTCACGGAGGACACTGAGCATCTCTCTGAATAATATTGAGGTTACTGTTATAATGGGCACTAATGAAGTTTACCTTCCAGATGTGAGAAACCTTCCTACCCTCCCCTTTATAGGAAAAGAAAAACATGATGGCAATGAAACCACTCCCTAACTGTTAACTAGAGCCAATTGTTACAGGTGGTAATTTCCTATAAAACAGGCATAAACGTTTATTAGTGATTGATAGGCATAGGAACTGTAAAGGAATATTCTCTATCTAGAGCTAATTCAATATAAAGTGTTTTATAAGTTGTGTAATTAAGCAAAATATATTACTACAGGAAAGCTCGACATCAGCAATGAATTATTCTGCCTAGGAGATGTTGGCTAGGGGATTCAAACCCACCCACCCCCAAATTATAAAGGCCTTTGCCTATAAGTGGGATATATGCAAGGAGAAAGGCAGTAAGTCCCTGTGTCGAAGACCTGGTGTAGCATGAAAATGTTATGAGATATCACTTGCTAGTGTACAACTGGCCCTGAAATGCCAGAGAGCGTTACAAAGGCCACTAAAGCAATACAGCAAAAATTGGTCTCCTTGAGACAAGCAAGACTCCTCCCAATATCAGCTACACCTCAACAGCCTGGAGATAACTGTGCAACAGTGGCAGCCAAGTGTCTATATATATCCCAAATCTATTTGGCTATTAGCTTCTCCTTGGAGGAATAACTCACAGCGATGCCACAAGCTTATGTACTCTAGGTTAGGAGATGTTATAGCCACAATAAGAACTTGTCACCTTTATAGAGAAACCACAGTTTGTGGGATTAGCATACCATCCAAGCATCTGTGTCTATGCTCACAGCTTAGCTTGACATAATAATTGGTACTGCTTAAATCCTATACATCCAATAGCTTGTGCTTTGTTAATATGACTAAAAAGGGTATCACTGGAAAAGCTGTCAAGAAGGGAAACAACCTGAACAGAGCTGGACTCCAAAATGACAACCAAGAAATTAGACTGTTTTCTTCTCACCACTTGTGCCCTTTCCCAAAGTCCAGGAACAAACTGCAGAAGAGGAGGGGGTGTGGTAGATGTAAGGGCTGGAGAGATAGGGGTGAATCATGAGACTACAGAATATAGTTGGACTCCTGAGTTGATCAACATGCCTTGTGCATACAAGCTTCTCCAACTGGACTATGGTAACCTTGGGTTGTTCAAAATTTGGACATAGAGCTTGCAAAATGCACCAATTACCTAATTGTATGACCTAGTGAGTAACATCAATGTATCTGCAACAACTGTGTCATTATATTGTAGAATCCCTTAAAAATAAAAAAAATAATATAATAAAAAAAGAATTATTTCCTATACATTAAAGAGCTAAACTTCAGTGTATCAGTAAAATAAGAAGGGCTATAATTCTACACACGTATTTCCTTTATTTTCATTTCTGCTTTACTTCTTGTATTTTAGTGAAATAGACACAGTCTTCTATCTGGATTCTCAAACTTGTGGTCTAGTTAGAACTACAGCATTCAGTACACCAGTGTGACATGTCCTTTACAAAGTAATTTGAAACTCGTATTTAGTGAAATAGACACAGTATCTATGGATCTCAAATGTGGTCTAGTTAGAACTACAGCATTCGTGACACAGTGTGACATGTCCTTTACAAAGTAATTTGTAAACTGTCATTTCAATTCAGATAGCCTAGCTGATGAGATGAACACTGGTCATTAGTTTCCATTATAGCTATGCTGCTAATATGGACTGTAGTTTATCTCATAGGCTAATGTGGAGAAAACAAAAGTCCTATTTCAAAATAAAAACCATGTGCTTAGAGAAAATAAAACTATGAGATGTTAGGTAGAAAAAGTAGCAGGTAAATTCACTGGGATTATAAAATGAACAATGGAAACGTGTGAAATATATTTTTCTCAATCTAAGGCATTTTTCTTTTTTTTTTTTTTTTTTTTGCGAAAATGCAATAGTCTGTTTTATAACTATAGGGAACAGGAAGGTTGGTCCAATGCACTTATTCCTTCTAAATACATTTGGGATGGAAATTTGGGGTCAGAACTTGTCAATACAGCCGGTACTCTTAACTGCAGAGCCATTCTAAGCCCCATTTACATGATTTTTTTTTTATTAAATTAGTTTTTTATTGATGTTTTTTTAACATTTTTTTCCAATTCAGTTCAGCCTTATTTCCCTTTCCCTCCCCCCCCCACCCCACCCCATCCCAGATCATGCATTCTGCCAAAACTGTCCTGCACTTCTCTCAGTTTTTTTTTTTTCATTTTTAGCTATAAGTGATAATCCATGAGTACAAGCATCCTTATGCAAAACCTATCCGCAGGCTGTTGTGCCCAAACACCTACAGCCCCACCACCAGTGGGGGGTGACAGGTTGTTTGTTCAAATCAAGTTGATCAAATGAGTGTCCAGACTACATTGCTGTAGTTTCACCATTCACCCCAATCGCAGCCCTTACATTCTACCACGCCCCCTCTTCCGCAGGTTGTTCCCTTAGGTGTGTCTCTAAAGAACCATAGCTGACAATGTGAAGTTTCTCTCATCCTTTCTTGTTATCCCAGAGGATGGAGCAGGATCTTCCAGTATTAATCACTCATTGTTGACTTATTCTTTTCCTCTCCCTGGAGTCCAGTTTCTACCCAGTCTATGTTGTAATTACTTGAAATTGTTGAAAGAGCCAAATAAGGGCACCAGTAATACCTCCTGCTGTACTCCCTCAGGCCACAAGGGAATCTCTACTCATTGGTGGGTTTATCTTTTCTTTACTTAAGAATGTATTCTATTTTCATTGTTCTCATTTTAAGGTGTACAGTCTAAAGCAGGACAAGAATGCTCACAGAGTGGGAGTCTAAGGGTTTGTTTCATTTTATTTTCAGTCTTTACAAGGAAATGTGCAAAGGTCAGTTTTCTCTTAGTTTGGTCATTTCTATGTTTTGTTTCTGTTTTGGATTTTGACACAGGATCTCACTCTGTAGCCCAGGCTTGCTTAGCACTTATTATATATTCCAATCTGTCCTTGATTATGCTGCAGCTTTCCTGCAGCCTCCCAAAGTCTGGGGTTGCAAATCTATGTCACAGTCTGTTTTCTTTTTAGTATCAATGGAGAAATATATAAAAGTTACAGATGAGGGCTTAATATAGAAAGTCTTGCAACCTCTTCTCTACAGAAAGGAAAGTGTGTAATCAAAAGAGTTTTCTAGTCAGAAACATTATTACAAAAATGATATCTTCTGCAAAAAAAAAAAGATACTGTTAACCTATAGGCAGAGCTTAAAATAAAATAACATATTGAAATGTATTTTTATATTTTATATAAATACATTTTTTTCAAAATTTAATTACTTATTATGTGTATGACTATACTGTCTGCATGTGTTTGTGCACCCGTGTTGTGCTGAGGAGGTCAGAAGATGGCGTCGGATTGCCCTGGAACTGGAGTTAAAGATGGTTCTCGGCCGCCATGTGGGTGCTGGGAATTGAACCCCAGTCCTCTGCAAGAGCAGTCGGGGCTCCTACCGCTAGGCCATCTCTCCAGCCCCATAAATACATTTTAATGTGCCAAACTTTTGTTTATAATACTTAATTTCAAAATCATCTTTAATTTTCTTTATCAAGTTTCATGAATATTTTCACTCCTTTAGAACTAAATTAACAACTTTTGTATCCTTGCATGTATTAAAAATTGACCAGGAGCATAATGGAAAGAATTATTTGGGTAAGAAACAAGATAACAAAGAATAAAGTGTATTTTATGATATCTGAAATTCTTTTCTTAAAAGTCATAAGGATCAAATATGATTCACTTTAAAAACAAAGTCTATTTTTTAATGATCAATTTTTAATTTTATTTTTCATTTTTATTTTTAATTCTTAATTTTTATTAGAGTTTTATTCATTTCACATAATACATATTAATCAAATTTAGAACCCTTCCTCACCACTCCCGATATTCGCTCCCACTAGATTTTAGAAATTTTGTCATATGCCTCTGTGGGGATTATGTATATATTGCTGGAACTGGAGTTACAGGCAGTTTTTCGCCACCTGCTGTGAGTCCGGGAATCAAACTCAAATCTTCTGGGAGAACAGAAAGTGTGCTTAACCTCAACTTTCTCTCCCATTCCCACATTCTTTTTCTTACAGTGTAGATCTAATGTACTAGTTATTTTAAAGGGAAGATGGACAAAGAACAAAGGACAATGTATCTGTACTTTGAGAAGAAACCTATTTCAAATACATATTCTCTTATTCTGTCTGGCATTTAGAAAACGGTCATTAGAGTTCAGTTACTAAAGAAATGATAGGATGAGTACACATTACTCTGGGAAAATAGTGATCTTGGAATAATGATTTCCTAGTTTTTGGATGCTGGCTGGTGTAGTTTCAGATAATGTACTACCATTTGATCAACAATATTAGGAACCTGAAACAAAACAGAAAATCTGCAGATATACAGCTAAAACACGGTGGTGTGAGTTTGGTAGCTTTGACAAATCCTTCCTATTCTCTAAAAAAATTCTAATCATTTTCTTCTTGCATATGATGACAGGTGAAATTTCTCTATCTGGTCTTTTTCTATGGTATTTTACTTTAATTGTTCTTATTATAAATTAACACATATGCAGAATACTTTACTCAACAATAAATTCATTTCAGGTTATTTAAAGAATTCCAATATGGAATGAGGGCAGGGAGGTTGAGAACAACTCCATGAATCCTATTTTTGAGCTCTTACAAGTTTTTCATCCTTGATTTAAGTTTTTATCTGCTTTGGAAAACTTGATGTTAGGAGGGAAAGAAAAGGTCAAGTATGGGGAGGATGGCGAGAGCAATAAGAGCTGAGGGACCAGGAGCAAAGACAGAAGAATGGTCAAGTGCATGAGTAGAGATGAGAGTCGGAAAAAACACTGCACCTCTGCCCGTCAAAGCCACTGATAAAGGTTTACTTCATATCATTTGCTGTTTAGATCATTTGATGCTTTTGATAAGCTACATATATAACTTACCTTCTGCTGAAATAAGGAGGTACCAAAAATTATTTAAAGTCCGAATTGAGTTACTTTATTGTTGGGAAGGATGCTGTAAGACAAACAAATCAGACAGCTTAACTGCGTGAAAGATTCACAGTCATTATTACTATCTAAATACAGTTAAGGACCTCTAACATTACAGATCACAAAACTAACTTTCTATAAAAGATGTACTAAATATGCTGTTTCTACATTTTCATTTACACAGGTGTTTATGTTTAAAATGGCTTATTGGGGCTGGAGAGATACCCTAGAGGTTAAGAGCACCGACTGTTCTTGCAGAGGACCTGGGTTCAATCCCCAGTACCCACATGGTGGCTAAGAGCCTCTGTAACTCCAATTACAGGAGAACTCCAGTTCCAGGGGAATCCAAGACCCTCTTCTGACCTCCGCGCCATTGCACGACACGGGTGCACAAACCTACATGCAGACAGTACATTCATACACATACAAAAATAATAATAAAAAAATAAAATGGCTTATTGACAGTTTCACACAGATCTTTAAAATATTTTTTTAATTTTATTTTATGTATTTTATTTATTTTAATTTATGAGTGTTTGTCTTCATGTAACTTCACAACATGTGACCAAGGAGGCCAGAAGAGGATATCAGATCCCCTGGAAATGGAGTTAAAAGATGATTGTTAGCCATGTGGCTGCTAGGATCCAATACTGGGTCCTTTGCATCAGCAGTCATTCCTCTTAATGGCTGAGCCATCTGTCCATCCCTCATATAGAGATTTTAAGGTTATAGGCTTTTCTGGCAGTGTGTGCTGTCTAGTTGAAGAAGCTGCATATACATCCATTTTATGATTTTATTTCAGGATAACCAGGAAAATATCTTTGTGGTCTATGCCAAACTCTCCCAAGTTATTAGTAGTCTAATGACTTCTAGTAATGTCATTGTCTATTATCGGAATCTTAAATCATAGATCAATTTGATTATTCTGTCATAAATATTCCTATTAATGGTAACCTAATCTTAAATTATTAGCTGTATGTGAGAACAAATATTTCTACTTTTCTCAAGCTATCAAATATACTAGAAATCTTTTAATCAAGTAAAAATTTAAAAAGTAGAAAGGAATAGTTCTTTAGTGAAATGTATATGTATTTTAATAGAAAGAGACCTAGATTCAGAGAAATATATCACAAAACCACAAATGTACTACTTTATATATCATCTAATACTACCAAATACTACATATCTCAGACTGAGTTCCCATAAAAGGATACAGCATTGCCTAAGAGAAATAACAGTGACAAACATATCTTCTACCCGAGGAAAAAATGTTTTATGAAATCAAGATATACCTATAAAATTCGATTTTAACCACATTTTATACCTTTAGCAGGTCTTTGCCATGCATGACCAGGGAACAGACAACTACACAGATGTGACTGACTTCATTCTTGCAGGCTTCAATGTGCGTCCAGAGTTCTGCATTTTCCTCTTCCTCCTGTTCCTGCTGGTCTATGGCATGGTTCTTTTGGGGAACATTAGTATGATGGCAATTATTGTGACTGACTCACACTTGAACATACCAATGTATTTCTTTTTAGGCAACTTCTCCTTCATTGATCTCTCCTACTCCACTATTATTGCCCCCAAAGCCATGGCCAGCTTCCTGTCTAAGGAAAAGACCATCTCGTTTGCAGCTTGTGCTGCACAGCTCTTCCTTTTTGCACTCTTCATCATAACCGAAGGATTTGTCCTGGCAGCCATGGCTTATGACCGCTTCAGTGCCATTTGCAGTCCTCTTCTTTACAGTGTCCACATGACCAGACGCCTCTGCATTCAGCTGGTTGCTGGTTCTTATTTCTGTGACTGGGTCACTTCCATCCTGCAAGTCAGTGTGACATTCTCAGTGTCTTTCTGTACCTCTAGAGTCATTAATCATTTCTACTGTGATTCTTTCCAAATTGAGAAGATCTCCTGTTCTGATCCCTTTATCAATAAGATGTTATCTCTGAGTTTAGCCATCCTCATTATTTTACCCACAATAGTGGTTATCATGGTGTCTTATATCTATATTGTGTCCACCATCTTGAGGATTCCCTCCCGTGAAGGGAGGAAGAAAGCCTTCTCCACTTGCAGCTCCCACCTTGGGGCCGTAAGTGTGCTTTATGGGATGGTTTCCTTTGTGTATCTCACACCTCCAAGCAATCCTGAACTTTGGAAAGTGGTTTCAGTATTTTACATACTGATCACACCCATGTTAAACCCTCTGATCTACTCTTTCAGAAACAAAGACGTCCAACAAGCTTTGAAAAAATTCGTGATAAACAAAATAGATTTGTTCTGATTCTCATTTGTTTGATACCTTAAAGTAGTCCTAATTATTTCTTCCTGATTTGCTTTTAAAATGCTATGAAATTCAAGTCCTTTATGGATCTTTTAATCTGCTCATTGCCTAAATGAATTATTCTTGAGAAAGGTGCTAATCTGTCTTCTACTCTTCTGTAAGAGCAGTATTATATCTGAATATCTCGAACATTGATAAAATTTACAACTATTCCATAAAGAGAAATCTTTTCACGTATCCTAAGTATCAGCTAATGATAGCAATTAGAAAGAAGGGTTTAAGTTTACATTTTTCCTCCAGGCCTATTTTGATTATAGGGGAAAAGTTGTTTCGCAGGATACAAAATTCATACATAATAATTGTGATTTCAGAAACATCAACAAAATGAAGATGATTAATGTAGTACTGATTCTTTTTATAGAATGTATTCTCAGTGACTGTTTTAGGACCCATGCTCTAATAAACACCATGGTAAACAATTATTTTTTCCTGTGCCACTGTAAGTTTAAAGGGAATGTCAGTTAAAACAAATTGTATTTTGTTGTTTAATTTTAATGTTAATTGCTATTGATGCTTTTATTATCCAAAATAAATAAATATGTTCAGTACCATATCTCCTAAATTCTGAATCTTTAAACCCACAAAACTCTTTAGCACTGATGCCTTTATATAAGGGAATAAATAACATTAGTCTTTTCAAACAACCACTTCGCACTAAATTTTGAAAATCTATTTTCAGTTATATATATGTTCATGTTTTTCTGTTATGTATCTGATATTCAAGAATATTTTATTTTTTCTTAATATTTTCATTATAATTCAGTGGTAAGTACTTAGTACATTTTTGTGTAATATTTTATTTTTATACTGGTTTAAATTATGTGATGCCAAAAAATTTAAAAAAATAAATTATGTGATGCATGTTTATATTGTGAATGTAAATTTTAAGTACTTCAAATCTCTGAATATGATAAAACTGGCAAAAAAGACTACTGAAGAAAAGTTTCAAAGGTGTGCTTTTTCCATATATATTAATTGACTTTTTGAGAATTTCAAACAATTTTCTTATCACATTTAGAGTCCCACTCCTATCTGCACCCTCTGATAACTCCCCATAATTTAAGGCCTAAAGTGTTATATTTCTGCCCCAAATGCATTTAGCATGAGTCCATCCACTGGAGCCTGGTCAACTTACCATTAAATGAGACTGAATCTCCCTTGCACAGCACCCATCCGTTGGCAATAATTCCTCAGGTAGAGTTGGACATTCTTACCCACTTGCCAGTGTATATGTTGGGATTTTTTTTTTCTGGCTTGAGTACACACAGGGCTTGTTCATGTGAGTTCATATGAGTAACTTCCTAGCTGTCTAGAAAACTCAGTTTCCTTGTGGTCATCCACCTCCTCTGGTTCATGCAAACTTTCTTCTCCCTATTTCACAATGATCTCTGAGCCTTGAGAGGCAAAAGTTTTATATAGGTATCCTATTTAGGGATAAGTGTTCTGTGTGTGTGTGTGTGTGTGTGTGTGTGTGTGTGTGTGTGTGTGTGTTTGTGTGGTGTTTCTATATGAAATTTGACATTGTTTTTTCAATTTTTGAAACAATTTTGTTGGAATTTTAATGGGCATTGTATTAAATTTGTAGATTGCTTTGGGTAGGATGGCCATTTTCACAGTATTAATCCTTCTGATCTATGGGCATGGGTGGTCTTTCGCCATACTCTGGTGTCTTCTTCAAAGTCGTTCTATAGTGTCTTAAAGCTTTTTTTTAATCATACAAGTGGTTTATATCTTATCTTAGTTTATTTACAAGATATTTTACTCTTGTGAGGCTGTCCTGAATAGGATCTTTTGTACAATTTATTTCTTGTTGTGTTTGTCGTTATTTATATAGGGAAGCTACTGATTTTTGTGTATTAGTTTGTATCCTGCTACTGATGAATGTGTTTATCAGCTCTAGCAGCTTTCTGATGGACTGTTTAGGATTATATATCACATATCATATATATCACATATCATATATATATCACATATATCACATATCATACATATATCACATCATCTTCAAATGAGTATACTTTTACATTTTTCCAATTTTTATCCCATTTATTTCCTTCATTTGTCTCATTACTCTTGCCAATACTTCAAGTTTTATGTTGAACAGGAATAGATAGAGTGCACATCTTTGTCTTCCTTTTTAATTTAATAGGAATGCTTTGAATTTTCCTCCATTTACAATTCTGTCAGCAGTAGATTTGTTGTATATCACCTTTATTATGTTGGGCTATGTACTCTGTATCCCTAGATTCTCATGGGTTATCTTCAATGGATATTGGAGTTTTGTAAAGACATTTTCTGCATCTAATAAGTAATCCCAGCTCTCAGGAAGCAGAGGCAGGTGGATCTCTGTGAGTTCAAGGCCAACCTGGTCTACACAGTGAGTTCCAGGACAGCTGGGATTACAGGGAGACCCTGCCTCAAAAAGACCAAAAGCAAAATGAAGATCATATGGTTTCTATCCTTGAGTCTGTTTATGTGGCTGATTAAATTTATTGATTTACATATGTTGAACAATCCCTCTATCTCTGGGAGAAGCTAATCTGATATTTTTTTAAGTTTGTTCTTACATTTGATTTGTATTGTACAGAGAATTTATGTATCTGTGTTCATCATAGAGATTGGTCTATACTTTTCTACCTTTTTCTGGTTTTGGTATTAGAGTAATACTGGCTTCATAGAACAAAGTTGAGAATATCTTTCTTTTTCTATTGCAAAGAATAATTTGAGGAGTATTTGCATTAGTTCTGCTCTGATGGTTTGGAAAAATTCTGCACTGTATCCAGCTGGTCCTGAGCTCTTTTCAGTTGGGAGATTTTTAATTAATCGATCTACCTCATTGTTTTTTATGGGTCTGTTTACATCATTTGTATCATTTTGATTTAACTCTGGTAGGCCATACATATCTTGATATTTATCCATTTATTTAGATTTTCTTGTTTAGTAGAATATAGATTTTAAAGTAAATCTTTATGGTTTTATAAATTTCTTTTTTTAACGTTTATATTTATTTATTTATTTATTTATTTATTTATTTATTTATTTTTATCAAATCTAGACCGGTGTCCCCCACCCTATTCCCCCNTTATAGTAGGGTGAGTATAGATGTAAATTGTTGCATGAATTTCAAAGCACCTCAAAACAAAGAAACTGATGCAAAGCTCATGATGTCGTCTTTCTTTACTGCTCATAGAACTCATGATTGTCAGATGTACCACATTTTCTCTATCCACTCATCAGTTGAGGGGCATTTGTGGTTGGTTCCAGCTCATTGCTATTGTGAAGAGAGCTGAAAAAAATAAACATGGGCCGTGCATGTATCTCCCCCCCTCCGGTGGGGTGAGTCTTGAGGGTGACATGCCCTGGAGTGGTATTGGCGGGTCGAGTGGCAAGTTCATCCAAGTCTTTTTTTACAAGTGGTTCTCAACTGCTTTTCCATAGGGCTGTACGCCAGTTTATATTCCCCCCAGCAGTGAATGAGTGTTCCCCTTCCCTCAAACCTCTCCAGCACTTGGTATCAGTTGTTTTCTCATTCTTAGCCAGTGTTATGGAAGTTAGATGTATCTTAAAGTGGTGTTTGATTTGCATTTCCTTATGATTAGTGTGTGACCACTTCTTGAGGTGTTTCTCAAATCATCTCTAATTCCCACTTGTGAAGAGAGACATCATGAGCTTTGCAGGAAATGGCTTGGAGCTAGAGGACATATAGCTGAGTGAAGTAACACAGTCCCAGAAAAACAAACGAGAACTGGTTTTCCCTCATCTGTGGGATGCTATGCACCAATTACATAGTTGTATTTCCTGGTATGGCCCCTTGACTTTTGTCCAAAGTATTGGGGGATTCATATTGGAAACAACACCACACCATCAACAACAGAAAGGACTGAATCAAAGAACTGACTGAACCAGTGAAACTTCTGCTCAAAGCAGTCAAACTTCTCATGAGAGAGATGAGAAAGACTGAGAAGAGATGAATACATATTTGGGCAAATGCATGAGCTCTGGTGGGGTGGGTGAAGCGGGTGGGGACACAGGTCTAGATTATGTTAAAAAATAAAAAATAGAATTTATGTGAAAAAACAGAAATGTAAACGCGAAGAAACCTTAAAACACTAAACTACGGTCAGTGTTGACCAGCCTAGAATCCTAGGGGTGAGAGAGGAGAAGCATTTCATTTCTTCTATTTTGGACGAATGCCTTTAGGAGAGGGGGCCTCTTTAAAACATATAAAATACCCACTTGAATATATGAAAAAAGAAGAACTGTGAAGTTTTTATAAATATTTTCATGAATTTTGTGTATTCATACATCATTTCTCAGTCCATTTTAGACTCATTTCCTTTTCCTGTCTCCACACCACCTGAGTTCTGCATTCTGCCATACATGTCTTGTATCTTTTTTCTGAGTTTTTTAAAGTTTTCAACTAGAGGATTATTGTTTTTGGAGAGCATTTACTGTTTGGTTGGTTCTTTGTCCCAGTTCTTTTGTTGTTTTTCCCTCCAACTTTGTGTTGCTGCAACATATGCTATATGTTTATGGCAACACCTATACTAAATTACTAATGTCATCTGGAAATAACTGTATGTTATTTCCAAATCATATTTTTGGGATTTCACATTTTCTTCCTTTTTAATTTTATTAACTTAAAAATTCATTATATACTCTCCACCCGTATACCAAGATTACAAGTCTGGAACAATTTGCTAGGTTAATTCTAGAGCCTGTTAGGGATGCACATATAACGTACAGTTGCTTCAGATAAAGAAGAAAAATATACACATATATGTTTGCTACAAGTTTTGGCCTACAACTATTGACGTGGTGGTGGGTGTAGCATCCACATAATGAGGGGATACCATTCATCACGTTGCTTTTCCGGGGATTTTTTTTTTTTTTTTTTACCAAATTATATTTCTTTTATTGATTTTTATGTATTTCATACATCGTTTTCAAATTCAGCTCAGGCATTTCCCTTCACCCCACCCCAAGCCTGGTCCTAGAGAGTGCAGTTCCCAGGCCAGTTGGGGCACATAGGGAGACCCTTTCTCAAAAAAATGGATTGACATCTCAAAATACAAATCACAGAATGTCTGAACATATTTTTAAAAGTCCTGTGCTGGAGAGATGCCTAGCGTTAAGAGCACCGACTACTCTTGCAGAGGACCAGGTTCAATACCCAGGACCCACATTGGCCGGCCTGAGAACCGTCTGTCACTCCAATTCCAGGAGAAAACTCCAGTTCAGGGGAATCCCTATGACCTCTTCTGACCTCTGCGGCATTGCACGACACGAGTGCACAAACCCATGCATTGGAGTTGGCCAAAACAAGAAAAGTTTAGGTTTCTTCTTATATTTGTGCCCCTCAATCATTCTTATAAGGAGATCCCAACATTGCCTTCTGCTGAAATAAGGAGGTACCAAAAATTATTTAAAGTCCGAATTGAGTTACTTTATTGTTGGGAAGGATGCTTTAGCAGGTCTTTGCCATGCATGACCAGGGAACAGACAACTACACAGATGTGACTGACTTCATTCTTGCAGGCTTCAATGTGCGTCCAGAGTTCTGCATTTTCCTCTTCCTCCTGTTCCTGCTGGTCTATGGCATGGTTCTTTTGGGGAACATTAGTATGATGGCAATTATTGTGACTGACTCACACTTGAACATACCAATGTATTTCTTTTTAGGCAACTTCTCCTTCATTGATCTCTCCTACTCCACTATTATTGCCCCCAAAGCCATGGCCAGCTTCCTGTCTAAGGAAAAGACCATCTCGTTTGCAGCTTGTGCTGCACAGCTCTTCCTTTTTGCACTCTTCATCATAACCGAAGGATTTGTCCTGGCAGCCATGGCTTATGACCGCTTCAGTGCCATTTGCAGTCCTCTTCTTTACAGTGTCCACATGACCAGACGCCTCTGCATTCAGCTGGTTGCTGGTTCTTATTTCTGTGACTGGGTCACTTCCATCCTGCAAGTCAGTGTGACATTCTCAGTGTCTTTCTGTACCTCTAGAGTCATTAATCATTTCTACTGTGATTCTTTCCAAATTGAGAAGATCTCCTGTTCTGATCCCTTTATCAATAAGATGTTATCTCTGAGTTTAGCCATCCTCATTATTTTACCCACAATAGTGGTTATCATGGTGTCTTATATCTATATTGTGTCCACCATCTTGAGGATTCCCTCCCGTGAAGGGAGGAAGAAAGCCTTCTCCACTTGCAGCTCCCACCTTGGGGCCGTAAGTGTGCTTTATGGGATGGTTTCCTTTGTGTATCTCACACCTCCAAGCAATCCTGAACTTTGGAAAGTGGTTTCAGTATTTTACATACTGATCACACCCATGTTAAACCCTCTGATCTACTCTTTCAGAAACAAAGACGTCCAACAAGCTTTGAAAAAATTCGTGATAAACAAAATAGATTTGTTCTGATTCTCATTTGTTTGATACCTTAAAGTAGTCCTAATTATTTCTTCCTGATTTGCTTTTAAAATGCTATGAAATTCAAGTCCTTTATGGATCTTTTAATCTGCTCATTGCCTAAATGAATTATTCTTGAGAAAGGTGCTAATCTGTCTTCTACTCTTCTGTAAGAGCAGTATTATATCTGAATATCTCGAACATTGATAAAATTTACAACTATTCCATAAAGAGAAATCTTTTCACGTATCCTAAGTATCAGCTAATGATAGCAATTAGAAAGAAGGGTTTAAGTTTACATTTTTCCTCCAGGCCTATTTTGATTATAGGGGAAAAGTTGTTTCGCAGGATACAAAATTCATACATAATAATTGTGATTTCAGAAACATCAACAAAATGAAGATGATTAATGTAGTACTGATTCTTTTTATAGAATGTATTCTCAGTGACTGTTTTAGGACCCATGCTCTAATAAACACCATGGTAAACAATTATTTTTTCCTGTGCCACTGTAAGTTTAAAGGGAATGTCAGTTAAAACAAATTGTATTTTGTTGTTTAATTTTAATGTTAATTGCTATTGATGCTTTTATATCCAAATAAATAAATATGTTCAGTACCATATCTCCTAAATTCTGAATCTTTAAACCCACAAAACTCTTTAGCACTGATGCCTTTATATAAGGGAATAAATAACATTAGTCTTTTCAAACAACCACTTCGCACTAAATTTTGAAAATCTATTTTCAGTATATATATGTTCATGTTTTTCTGTTATGTATCTGATTCAAGAATATTTTATTTTTTATATATTTTCATTATAATTCAGTGGTAAGTACTTAGTACATTTTTGTGTAATTTTATTTTATAACTGGTTTAAATTATGTGATGCCAAAAAATTAAAAAAATAAATTATGTGATGCATGTTTATATTGTGAATGTAAATTTTAAGTACTTCAAATCTCTGAATATGATAAAACTGGCAAAAAAGACTACTGAAGAAAAGTTTCAAAGGTGTGCTTTTTCCATATATATTAATTGACTTTTTGAGAATTTCAAACAATTTTTTATCACATTTATTTTTTTTTTTTTTTTATACTTAATTTTATTGATGGCTTTGTGCATTTCATTACATTATTTTCACAATCAGTTAAGGCTTATTTCCCTTCCCTCCACCCCACCCCCAACCCACAGATATGCCTTCTGCCATAACTGTCCTGCATCTTTCTCTCAGTTTATTTTTTTTTTTTCAATTTTTAAGCTATAAGTGATATCCATGAGTACAAGCATTCCTGTCATGCAAAACCTACCTGCGAGCTGTTGTGCCCAACACCTACAGCCCCACCATCCAGTGGGGGGTGACAGGTTTTTTCAATCAAGTTGATCAATGAATGTCCAGACTACATGCTTGTAGTTTCACCATTCCACCCAATCGCAGGCCCTTACATTCACCACGCCCCCTTTTCCCAGGTTGGTCCCTACGCTAGAAAGGTGGCACAGGTGATGAAGAGGTAAAACAGTCCACTTCTCTGGAACTGTTGACTGGACTCTGGTCACATTCTGGCTGTTTTCCTTTCATGGGCTGACAGTTTGTCCAGGAATACCTTTCGATCCTACTAATGATGACACAAGCATAGATATATAGGTATTTAAGCAGCACTAATAGTTAGGTAGGTTATTTGGATATAGACCACATGTTTGGATATTTTGTTATCCATATGAATTAAATTTTCCCCCTGTTAAATATGACAGGGTTCTTATGTGGCTTATAACTCTAACTCTTAGAGGATGTAAGCTTGTGGCATCAGCCAGGGTATTTCTCCAAGGGGAAAGCCAATAGCCAATTAGGATTTGGGATATAACAGGCACTAGGTTGCCTCTGCTGCCCAGTATTTCCAGGAGTGAGGTGTATCTGGTGCTGACGGTGGAGTCTTGCGTGACTCAGGGAGCCCATATTTGCTTTAATTGGTTTAGTGGCCTTTGGTAGCACTCTCTGGCATTCCAGAGAGGCCATTTGTTACACTGCATGTATGTGGTGCAATACATCCCTCCCATTGTTAACGTCAGGTCCTTCGGCAGCAGGGCTTATTGCCTTCCTCCTGTAGGTATCCCAATTAGAGGCAAGGAGCCTTACCTTTTGTGGGCCATTGGATCCCCTGGCCAACATCTCACCTGGTAGACACAATACCTTGCTGATGTCAGCAGCTCCTGTTTAATATATTTTGCCTGATGTGATTAGCCCGAGGACTTCTAGTGTTATAATTGGTTCTGAACAAGAGAGTAGATCCCTTCCATAGTCCCATGTCTAGTATCAATTAAAGAAACCGGCACGTCACTTACCGGCTTCTATAAGGATCACCTCTACATAGTTGTCTCCATTTACCGGTTGGGGAGCGACCTCATCATGTCATATTTTCTCCTTGTTCTTGGGGGAAGGCAAGGAAGTCCCTCACTACAGAACTTTGTCGGCCACCTATAAGGTAAGTTTCATTCGGACTTCATCCCTATACAACCATATCATTATAACTAGTTGTTACATGTAGGATCCACAGAGGGGTTCGATGTTTATGGCAATCTGAGGCTTTTCTTCCTTTGAATGTTCAGACGGGTCAGCCTTTCCGTTGCCACTTTATGGTACATCCTACTCAATGCAAACCTGTATCTTTTCTTTCTCAGCCGTTAAGTTGGTGACGTTTTTTTTTTTTAAAGTATCTCATAGATTTTGTTGTGTTATATTGTCATTTTTGTTTAGTTACAGGAATGCTTTTATTTCCTTGACCCATTCATTATTCAGGCATGTGTTGGTTAGTCTCCATGTGTTCTTGTAGATAGTAGGGCTTATCCTGGTGTTGATACTGAGCTTTATTGCACTGTGGTCTGATAGAATGTATGAAATTATTTCAATCTTTTTGTGTTTGTTGAGGTTTTTTCTGTGTCCCAGTATGTGGTCGATATTGGAGAATGTTCCATGGGGTGCTGAGTAGAAAGTGTATTCTCTGGTGCTTGAGTGGAATATTTGGTAGATGTCTGTGAGGTCCATTTGTTGTATTTTATTGTTCAATTCAGCTGTCTCTCTGCTTATTCTTTGTCCAGTTGACCTGTCTAAAGGGCTCAGTGGGGTATTGAATTCCTCCACTATTAGTATGCTCAGATTGGATTAATCTGTGCCTTGAGGTCCTGCAGAATTGTGCTTATAAAGTTTGGTGCACCAGAGTTTGGTGTGTATATATTTATGATTGTGAAATCTTCATGGTTAATTGTTCCTTTGATAAGGATGTAATGACCCTCTTTTGATTAGTTTTACTTTGAGGTCTATTTTGTCTGATATTAGAATAGCAACTCCTGCTTGCTTTTTGGTACCATTTGCTCGCAATACTTTTTCCATCCTTTCACCTTAAGTTTGTGCCTGTCCTTGAGAGTGAGATGGTTTTCTTGTAGACAGCATATAGATAGGTTCTGTTTCCTAATCCATTCTCCCAGTCTATGTCTTTTGATTGGGGAGTTTAGACCATTAATATTTAAGGTTATTATTGAGAGTTATGTGTTGCTTCCTTTCACCTTATTTTTGCATTCTTGGTCTAGGTTTGTATTTCCACAGTTATACTGTTATTAATTAGTCTCTCTAGCTGCTTGGGGATAGTTGCTCCTTTCTTTCCTCTGACCTTTGAATTGCTTCAAGTATTTTCTGAATGGCTGGTTTTCTGGACATGAATTCTTTCACCTTGTTTATGTCGTGCAAGAATTTTCTTTCTCCTTCAACTATAACTGACATTTTTGCTGGGTATAGTAAACTGGGTTGGCATCTATAGTCATTTAGTACTGGGAATACTCTGGTCCACATTCTTCTGGCTTTCATCATTTGCACTGAAAAGTCAGCTGCAATTCTGATGGGTTTCCCTTTATATGTAACTTGTTTTTCTCTTGTGGCCTTCAGTATTTTACCTTTGTTTTGGGCATCTAGAGTTTTAACTGTGATGTGGCATGGGGAATTTCTTTTCTGCTCTTGTCTATTTGGTGTTCTGTGTGCTTCTTGTATTTGTATGGGTTTGTCTTTTTCAGTTTGGGGAAATTTTCTTCTATTATTCTATTGAAGATCTGATCAATACCATTGTCCTGGGATTCTTCTCCTTCTTCTATCCCTATGATGTGGAGGCTTGATCTTTTCATAGAGTCCCACATTTCCTGACTGTTCCACTCTCATGTTTTTTAAAAATTTCATAGTCTTTTCTTGAGTCTTGTAGTTCTGCCACATTACCTTCCAGTGTTGATATTCTGTTTTCTGCTTCATCCAATCTGTTACTGACACTTTCTCCCATCCTTTCCTGCTGATTGGATGAGTGCTTGATTTCCTTTATCATTTCATCCTATGATTTCTTTAGTATTTCCAATTTCTTTTTTTTTAATTTAATATTTTTTATTGATGCTTTGTGCATTTCGTACATCATTTTCCAATTCAGATCAGGCATTTTTCCCTTTCCCTTTCCCCCCACCCCCACCCCATCCCAGATCATGTATTCTGCCATAACTGTCTTGCATCTTTCTCTGTTTTTTTGTTTTTTTTTCTTTTCCTTTTTTAGCTATAAGTGATAATCCATGAGTACAAGCATCCTTTGTGCAAAACCAATCTACAGGCTGTTGTGTCCAAACCCCCACAGCCCCACCATCCAGTGGGGGGTGACATGTTGTTTGTTCAATCAAGTTGATCAAATGAGTGTCCAGACTACATCGCTGTAGTTTCACCATTCACCCCAATTGGAGCCTTTACATTCTTTTGTAGCTTGCCATTCTCTCCTCCTAGATCCTCGATTCTCTGGTTGTTTTCCTGTTTCATTTCAGTGTGGGATCTTTTCACTGTTTCCACTTCCTTCTGGAGTTTGTGATTCTCTCCTTCCATTGTCATTCTCTCCACCCAGGTTGGGTGGCTGGGACCTTCACCCAGCCCTTCCTGGAAGCGGGGGCAGGGCCTCTATCTCACCCCCTGGTCACTGGGACCTTCACCCTCTCACCTCGAGTGGCTGGGACCTTCACTGTCTCACCCTGAGTCACTGGGACCTTCACCCAGCCCTCACAGCCTGTATCTCCAGAACTGTAGAAGTTTTAACCACAAAGAAATTCTATATGTTAAGAAAAAGAAATCATACATGTTTAACGACATAGACATGTTCAGCAGATTTAAGCTTTAAACAATGTATATACATGCATGAAATATCATGTGACCGTTTTAATTTGTACAACTTTATATTTGTATATGTCAGCCAAAATAATTTAAATAAAAATTAAAATAAATAAATAAATACAATAAACCCCACCATTGCAATTGTTGACAGAGGGTTTGCCTAGTATATAACAAAGCCCTGGATTAGATTTCTAGCATTGCATCAATAAGGTGTGGTGATACCTGCCTGTTTATACCATAATTTGGGAGATGGAAGTTAATGCTGAGCTACAAAATTACTTCTGGGCTAGCCTGAGATGCATGAGACCTTGTCTCAAAATTAAGCACTGTCTAACCAAGGACAGGTACAAGTGGCAATTTGTCCTAATAGTAAAAGTTAAGGTTGTGCTATTCACTGGGTGTCAATGCTTGTATTGGTACTGGGGATATAGAAGTTAACCAGACAGACCCCTCCCTGCTCTTGTAGAGCTTTCAGTTTGGTAGAGGGAGCCAGACCATACTCAGGAATACTAGGTGAGAGCAGTTAGAATGGTGACCATAGCTATGGGAATATATAGAGTGGGGTGGCATGTTAAGTGTCACTTAACATGCACTTATCAGCACTTGGGTTATGCTACTTTGGTGGCTAGACATTCTTAATGAGAGCTAGACAGCTTATCCCTGATACATTTAGAGTCTACTGAAGGAGATAATGAATTTCAAGCAGACAATAGCAATACTAATTGTAGTTTAAGATAAAAAAAAATAAACAAAGGAGTGTAGAGTGTAGAGAACTTGATTTGATCCCAAGAAGTGTTATTTTAGCTGAGGCCTTGTGAGTGAGAAAGGACCATGCACAAGGAATGGACTGAGGAAAGAACCTTCAAAGCAGTGGGAAGAAAAGTTTCTAAAGTCTCTGGGATTGGGAAAAGGAAGATGTTTCCAAAAAGGAGGCCAATGCGATCTACAGAACAAGAGGGAGAGTGGAAGGAAAAGACCAAGAAACACACTGGCATAGGCTTCTTTCTGGCCTTCCCAACCATGGTGAAGAATTCAATTCTTATTTGGATGGCACTAAAAAAATGGAAAAGTTGCCTGCAATTTTTGTTCTTTAGTTTCTGTTCCTCAATGGCTCCTTTCTGTAAACTTTCATTGGTCATGGGATGTCAGTGAGAAATGAAAAATGTCTGGTGGCATAACACATTAGTTTTGGCTTTACACATTTCTGAGATACTCAACTAGATATATCAATCCAGTATTTAAATCCAGGCTTCTTCTTGTGGATCCTTAGGGCCAAGTTACCTAGTGTTGCAGTTTCCTGTCTGTTTCTGGCATAAAACACTCTGACCAAAAGCAACTTGTATGAGGAAGGGGTTTATTTCAGCTTAGAGTTTACAGCCAATCACTGAGGAAAGTCAGGGAAGGAACTTGAAGCAGAAACTAGGAATACAGATTGTTGGCTTACTCACAGATCCATGATTAGCTAGCTTTCTTGTACAACCCAGGACCACCTTCCCAAAGAATTGTGTGTCCCACAGTGGGCTGGGCACTCCTACATCAATTAATAATCAGGACAATCCCCCACAGCTATGCCCACAGACCAATCTGATCTGGGTAATCTACCAATTGAGACTCTCCTGGTGACTCTGGGCTGTGTCAAGTTGACAGTTAAAGCTAACTAGGACACCTATCAAGCCAAGAGAAGCCTAAATTTATGTCCCTTTCACTTTCTGGAGTGTTTAGAAGAAACAATGCTTCCATCTGTTAAGGTTCATATTGCCTTCCTCCTAGTTAATGAGTAGCTGGTGGTGGCTTAATCAGTTATACCCTGCCTCTGTCCAAAGAAGATGTGAGGTGGGTCACACCAAGCTAGGTGACATGATGGAATAAAAAGCGATCAGTAGATCCAATGCATGACCAAGGGAAAATATGGATAGGAAAATAAAGCAAAACTGAAAATAAAGTTAGAATGGTATACCAAAATGCCACCACAAGATCATAAACCTGTGTCAGGGCCTCCTGATGGACCAAGAAAAGAAGGAAGCAAGATTCAGTTTATATCATTTATAAGATAAGCTAAAGTTTTGACCAACATAAGTGCAGTTTTTCTTGGCATAGGAACCTGAAAGAAATTTCTCTAGTGGATTCTATTAGGATGTGGACATTGTATTCATGTGTTCAAGAGAACCTGTATCTTTTTTTAAAAGCAGCTTAAGATCAAATTTACATAATGTAAAAGTCACCTGTTCTAAATGTTGAGTCCTGTTTGTCTTCTTACAACATTTTACATAAGAACACCTAAGTAAGTTTGTAATTAGAGGATGGAATTATTATTGTTCCTTCAGATAAAGTGTTTCATGGGCTGAGGATGTAGCTCAGTGGTGAATAATTGCTTAGCATGTGTGAGGTCTGGAGTTTAGTCCGTTGTCTCAAAGGAGAGAGTGGGAGAGAAAGTGTGATTTGTGTGAGCAACTCCACTGTCTGCTAGTAGAAATTTCTATATTTGTTACTATATTTCTTCTAATTGATAGTCTTTTTCAAAAAATTTTATTTTTTATACAAGATTACATGACAAATCAAATCCAGACCCATGTCCCCCACCCCACCAGAGCTCATGCACTTTGTCAAACATGTCCTTCCATCTTTTTCTCAGTCTCTCTCAAAACTCTCAATGCAGAAATTGACCACTTCGAGCAGAAGTTCACCGCTTCAGTCAGTTCCTTGACGCAGTCCCTTGTGCTGCTGCTGTTGTTACTGTTGTTGTTCTTTCCAATATGCATCACTCTCAAATACTTGGACAAAATCTCAAGGTGTCCTGCTCAAGAAATACTTACAACTAGTATTGTAAGTAAGTAATTGGTGCTAGCATCCACAGATGAGGGATACCATTTGTCGTTTGTTTATCTGGGACTGTGTTCTAATTGGTAGTCTTTTTTTTTTTTTTTTTTTTTTGTATGAACGTATTGCCTGCATGCAGGTCTGTGCACCGTGTCATGCAATGCCGCGGAGGCCAGAAGAGGGCGTCGGATTCCCCTGGAACTGGAGTTCTCCTGGAATTGGAGTTACAGACGGTTCTCAGCCGTCATGTAGAAGCTGGGGATCGAACCCGGGTCCTCTGCAAGAGCAGTCGGCGCTCCTAACCGCTAGGCCATCTCTCCAGCCCCTCTAATTGGTAGTCTTAAAGATCATAATATGAATTCCATTTTATAAGATGGAGAACCTTAGAATCAAGGAAGTCGAGTAATTTAACTGGAGTCAGAAATTTAGCTAGGGATGGATTTCAAAACTGGAATGTTACCCAATATATATTCTACAATTGTTGAATAAGGCTTGATTTTCCCTGTTTACAGATCGCTACTCTTGAAATGTGTTCATCTCACTCAATCAAAGTCCAGAAATGCAAAAGGAGGCCAGGAATCCAAACACTCTTATGGCCCTGTTTAAGATTGCTAAACACAGATTAAGTGCAAGTAATACACTCCAGTACTATAAATGAAGACATAAGAGGTCTTCTTTTTTTGTTTTCAGAATAATATGAAAATTTTAATCTCAAACCTTAAAAATTCCATGACACGGGTCCAAATATTCAGTTTGCTGAATACTGGTTAATGATGTGTGGCCAAACAGGAATATATAGATAATAGTTCATAAGCAAAATGTGAAATACGCAGTTATCATTGCAAAAGACATTGCTATTCCCCCCCAAAGATATTAACAGAAGGATAACAAGAAGTCCAAGTGATTTGTAAATTCATCCACTTTGTTTATCCAGGAATTTTAAGCTCCTTATAAAGTGTCCTTCCAGAGCCAAGCAAGGATCTGAACCTTCTGGAGCCTATGATCCTGCAGCAGAACATTTTATGATCTCTCCAGACTAAAGCTAGCATAGCGTGAGAACTGGAGAGGGACATAGAGGCCAAAGGTGAATGTTTGAATAGTTTATGGACCTAGCACAATGCTGGCCATCTAGGCAGTGCTCAGTAATTGCATTTTTACCCTGAAGGCAATGGAGTGGAAAAACTGGTTAATTTCTTATTTTCTAAAATTATGTTGAATGGAAATGTAGAGCTTGTACATTTTTGCAACACGACCACACCTGTATTTCCAGTTATCAATTTCCAGTGGATGAATTTGTTTTTGTTGCTTGAGATAGGGTCTAGCCCCAGTAGATCTAGAATTTGCTATGTAGACCAGGTTAGCCTCAATCTCACAGAGATCCTCTTGCCTCTACCTCTCAAGTGCTGGGATTAAAGGCATCTGCCACCATGTCAGCAAAAAAAATTTTAATAATATTTTTACTAAATCTTTGAGAAGTCCATAATGCATAAAATATGTTTTAATCATGTTTGACCTTGACTCCCCTCCATAATTTCTCCCAGATCCACCCCTCACCTCTCTTCATATATCCATGTATTACAAATATGGATATATGAAGCCAACTTCATATATCCATATTTGTAATAGCCCACAGATTCTGATTTGCTTTGCCCATAAACTCACAGGTGTGGGATCATCTGTCAGAAAATTATTGACCTCCTAGGCCCACACCCTTAAAGAAACCTAAGTCTCCCTATCCCAGCAGCCATCAAATGTCACTAGCTCCTCAGCAAGGGGTGAGGCCCTTGAGTCCCTCCCTCCTTCCCCAATGCGTAGTTTTTTTTTTTTTTGTTTTAAGTTTTTTTTTTTTTTTTTA